>JAUTBZ010129461.1:0-14422 GCA_032361785.1 Lepetodrilus galriftensis
CGCAACATGGTAGACTACTATTTGTACGCAGCAGACATATCACGCATGCGCAGTAACAGGGATTCCCCGAGTTATATTTATACCGCAGACTCGACTAGTAGGTAGAGACTTCGTAGTGTAACTTTCGCGGGCGGTAGTTGCGATCTTAAAAGTTAGTAACTTTTGCATTAGACTATCCCACTGCTCTAGCGTGTCTAGCATCACGACATATATGCGGATTTATTTATTTATTCGGGAGCTACCGGAAACTGTAACTCTGGAATACCGTAATTTAAGGTATTTCTCAGGAAATATTACAGAGAAACCGGAAAGGTAGGCAGGTCCGCTGAAGTAAGGTGAAGTCGAGGTCAGTTAAAAATTAATCCAAGTACTGCTTACCCTCAGGGATGGCTAACGTGAGCTTATGTACTGACATATAACTCGGAAGATGATCAGACAACATCAAGATTTGAGTTCATGCAACAAACAGCTGAGCAGGTAGCATTTGGAATACATGCAAACTAATACTAAGTTAGGAAGAGTCAAGCATTAAGTAGTTCCACATTTTTCTTCGTTCATTTCTCAAAAGACAGCCTCATATTCCTAAGAAGGGAAGTTGGAAAGATTTAAAACTTTCATCTGTGTCTATTTTGATTTTCTTAGAGAAAAGAGCCACATTTCAGAGACTGCACTTACGTGTTAGTGAGTTTGCCTCTGCATATTCTGAAACCAAAATTTCAAATAGAAAATGCAGTAGGAAACACAAGTGGAATACCTTCTTCCATATGTGTGTATGTGTGTGTGTGTGTGTGTGTGTGAATGCTTGACTCGTGCAACCAGAAATTAATCAAAAACAACAAAAATCATGCAAGTAACAAACTAGTCAAAAACTTGCTTTCAATTTACCTGGAAGTTTTCTTACTGAAGTTTAAATTGAGATACTAAATGATAATAATATTGACAGAAAATGCTGTGGGACAGAAGAGAAGAATATTAATCTTTCAAATACACAAATCAGAGTGAGCGAGTGAGTGAATATGGAGTTTAACGTCGCTGCAGGAATCTTTCACCCATTTGCGACAACACAAATCAGAGACATATGTAGGCATACTGTAAATCTGCTGCATTTTTGGATATTAAAAAGGAGCAGTTAAAAAGCAAGATTTTTCACACACCATAAATCCATTACCACTACAAATGAATTCTTCAAATGCCAAAAAAATTATAAATGCAGGACAAGTTGAAAACATGTTTTAACAAAAATTTCAAAACAAATAACTTTTTTTTTTGGCATATGAACTCTCCAATGAAGAAATTCAATTAATTAAATTCTTCCAATACCGGTACATGATCTACAGACAAACACATCAACATAACCAATCTGACAAGATCAGACGTAGTTGCACAAAATGACTATAGGTTCAATCTATGTAAGTATACAACATGATCAAACTCGATATATGTGGGCTATAATTGACACAAATAATAAATATACTTCAGCACTCTGCAAATGTGCCGACAATCAAGGCAACTCACACAAGACAAAAACAATGAACATGCTCAATGCATGATAATTGAAGGTGCTTTTACGGTTATTTCAATGATGCTAAATATGATGAATTCACTGTGCGCAACTAGCTGACTACAATGTGTCCACACACAACACAGATGGGAGATGATGGCTGGAGATGTGTACAATAGTAGGTGACCAGTGTCCAGTGAAGGATGGGGCAGGGGCACAGTACCTGTGGGTATGACTGGTGGGGAGTCAACCACTGGCTGCCGCGGCGGTGGTACAGGCTGAAACAACCAGGTGTAAATGAAGACCGAATTCGAATTTGAAATGGATTCTTCATAAACATTATAATAAATAAATGATAACATTAGATGAAAAATATGTCATAGCATTTCAGGTGAGCAAGATTTCTCATTATTCATTAGGTTCTGTTGAGAAGAAATTGACCATGAACTTTGACATGACATTGTGATATTGACCTCATGACATGACATTGTGACATTGACCTCATGACATGACCTGGGACCATGACCTGACGACCTGTGACTTACGGCGTCTAGATGCAGCGCTCCAGACCGCGCAGCTCGACTTGGTCCTCTGGCAATGGGTGTGTGGAGGTAGTCTGGGTTGATTGGTGGAACATCCGTAGGTAGACGAGGGTCGATGAACGTGGTCATACGAATAGAATGGTCGATAAAGAAAGCCTGCAAATCAGATAAAATAATGAGATGCATGTGAATACATTTATAAAAAAAAAATATATAACATTAGGGGGAAAAATAACGGGTTGTGTCCAGTGAAAATTGGTCAGCAAAACAATTGAGTAACAGTTTGGTTTTTTTTAAATCATGGAAACGTGGGCAGGTAATGTTACCTTCCCTGTCCTGTCAAACTTCATCTCCCAGCAAGCAGGCAGTTCCTGTTCTGTGTTCGCAAACAGGTTGAGGAAGGATACCAAGTCTCTATTATGCTGGTACCTGTAACAAATAGAACCAACAATGGAAATTAATTACTGTATACCGGGAAATATTCGGGGTGCAGCTTTTTCGTGGTTGAAGACGCAAAAAGGTTTCAAGGAATCCTGTTTTCGAGGTTGTCCTGTTTTTGTATTGACAAAATTACAACTATCTAGTATAACTTCTATTAATTAAATATTTAGTGTACATGTGCTACCTTGCCATCGTAATCCAATTGACCGTGGCGATAAGGTGCAATTACGTTAACAGATTAATCCCTTCATTGTGTTATACTTAGGTGGGTGACGCTGATTGCCATTACCCTTTATCCGTTGTACCTATCTATGACAGGATGAACGCAATTTGCAAGTCTTAGCCAGTGTCTCAGTTATGGTATCGAAATGTCATTGTTCATGCATGTATAATGTACACTTTTTCTAGTATATTGTACTTCCACAAAACTGCACATGTCCTAAGATAATTACATCATGCTTACACACACAGTAACATGCAAGCAATATTTGAGATAGTAGACTAGCTAGTTATAGTAACAATATGAGTTTTTCTCAATCCTGGCTGAACATGTCGGAATAGGATAACTTTCGATGCTAAAATATTTTCGAGGTCACTGTGTTGCCCTTGAATACCACGAAAATAACATCCCATGAAAGTTTCCCGGTATACTAGAAATAATATTTTCATTCATGAAGACTAATAATGTTGGGAAATTGAATGATAATAAAAGTGTTTTTGAGCTAACCTTTCAAAGCCGTGTTGATCTCGCCGTATTCGCGTAATCATATGCTTGAGAGTGCCGTTCCTATTGTAGTCCGCCATAGCAGCCTGAGAACAAGCAATCAAACCACAAAATTCAGAAAAATGTTCTGGCCATGTATAATAACATTAAATCTAAAGTTATACATAGCAATATACATCACTACACCATTTCTGTTTACATCATAGGCAACACATTTTTTTTAGTAGGCATATGAAGGTAGAACAGAGCGTTTTGATAGGCAACTAACCTCGTTTGCTTGTAACATTGGGAAGAAGTCTGGTCGGGTGAGGAACTTGACAGCAGGTAACTTGTACTCCGACCTACTAGTGACAGGAAGTGATTGTGGCGAACTCTCGGTAGAAGTGGACACTGCTGAAAATAGAATAAAATAGCTACAGTAACAGTACACAAACAATTGTTAGAAAAAAACAAAGATTGACACAAGATACGGTAGCCCGAGATTCATTCAATATCCGGTGAAATAAACCGGTCAAATACCTAAATGCGCTACAAATTTGACGATATCCCATTGTGACCTCGCATGAAAATGTCACGATTCAGACATCATTCATAGCAACCGTCGAAATTCTTCCTGTCACCGGAAATGACCCAGACGAGAATTAGTGACCCTATATATTGAGTGAACTCTAATAAGACTTCCTGTAGACTTAGTGACCCTATATATTGAGTGGACTCTAAATAGACTTCCTGATGTCCAATGCTTCCTATATGATGATCATAACTGTCAGAAAGATTTCCTGACCGGAATAATTGTGAACGTGTTGACCAACCTGCACCAGGTGAGGCTGTGTCGGATCCTGACGACGTGTTCTCTGGTTCCGTCTGTCTGCTGGCTGTTATTGTTCTTCTTATGCTCTGGTACCTGTCACAAAAGGCTTCAAGATATACAACTGATTGAGGCAGATGTGTGTGAATTTACAAATGACCTCCTCTTGGGAGGTGACTATCACCCATGGTAAATATTATTTCTTTCTTAGTTGTACAGCTTATTTTATTTATTTTCTTTTTCTTGGGGGGAAAATGACCATCTCCCTTGGTTAAAAAATATTTCTATCTTTCTTAAATATTATAATATTTCATTTATTTTCTCTCCCATGCGGAAAATGTCATGATTGTTCTACTATGACAGAAAATGATGTAGATGGAGGACGTCGTGGCTGCTACCTCCTGTCAAGCTGCTGTCTCTGCTCAGAGCTGATGGTTGGCCGTCTGTGAGCGACCACGTGCTGGCCCATCTGTGGCCGCTGCCATGTTGTTGTGCGGTTGTTGTGGTCGATGTAGAAGATGCGTCCGTGACTGTCCACGCGGGCCTCCCAGCCTTCGGGATGACCAATAAAACACAGGTGAATATACAATACAGACTGATTCTACTTTTCTGTAGGAAATGTACTGTTTGTTTTAATTTTAAGACATTTTCTGGTTTGGTGGATAGAGCTCTGGGTATCGTTTCTCAAAGCTTTCATTATTATCTACTAAGAGACCATAGGGACTCTCGTAGCCATCTCTAATAAATGGGGATCATTCACTTACGAGTGATAAGGTTTCATAATGGATAAGAAAGATTTGATAATAATGATACTAAAGGGCACACGCACAGACAGACACACAGACACACACAGACAGACACACAGACACACGTGTTACTAGTCATAGCATCGTTATTCTGTGATGCTGGACCACAGAATAACGATACTATGACTAGTAACACGTGTGTGTGTGTGTGTGTCTGTGTGTGTGTGTGTGTGCGTCCGTGTGTGTCCGTGTGCGAGTGTGGTGTATATAACATAGATGTAAAGATGTAAAAATCAGCAGAGGAGCATGGCTAGTTGTTCTCACCTTTAGGCAGCGGTTCTTCCCCGGGTGGCGGCTCCACTCGATGATACTTGGGTTTCCTAGCAGGAACTTTGGGTAGCGTAGGTTCTGTCTCATTGCCTGACATGAGAAATACCACCATCAATTTGAGGTTCCAGTACCGGCATTCATTTATAGAATCACACGCCACTCGCACAACTTTCTGACAATGTGTACATAGTATATAAATTTAAAAAAACAAACATTTCATCTCCCATGATAAATCAAGAATAGAATGGTAGTGCTAATGTAAACCTGACTATGCAAACCAGTTATAATGCCTACCTGATGTAGCAGACCACTGCCCTGGAGAGTTGGAGTCAGGGGGCTGGGGCTCCCACACAGCACTAGAACTGGGTGGTGTGGAATCCCCGGTGGCGCCACCTGGAGTCGACAGTCCCCCATCCAAACTGTCCCTATTGTGCGTGTTTGAACGTCTCTGGGGTGTGTGTGCGACATGACTGCTGGGAGGTGTATGGCTATTATGACTTCCTGGACTGGCCTGTATCACGTGACTGGGCGAGCCTTCAGCGCCTGCCGTAGAGTTCTCACAACCATCTGTGTAGCTAGCTGCCATGCTCCCGATACCAGACTCGGGAGTTTGAGCGTCCGGCTTAGGACTGCCCGACTTCTCTCTTTGCTTCTGAGTCCACAACTGCAGATGTTGAGCAATTTGCTGTCTGTTTTGCTGTTTCTCCTCGTCCGACAATATCCTGGTGCGTGGCTGGAGGCGCGGCGGTGAAGGAGATGCATTATGAAAGCTGGATGACCTTTGGGGAGAAGTACCGTTCACACTTTGAGTCTTAGAACACTTGTGGTGACCCCCGCACGGTCTGTCGGGCTGGCACTCCGACATTGAGATTCCATCCATGGACTGACTTTCCACTCCGCCGATCCGCCGTAGCTTTGGATGACCTCGCTGATTCTTGCCCTTGGAGTTGGCCGACTCTATGGACGGTATCAACGCCAGCTGGTCCGAGAGCGTGGGAACGGAGTTTCGACTCTGGGGATGTTCGGGTATGTGAACATTGGAAGTCCCAGTGGCAGCTGCAGCACTCAGTCGTCGGACGTCACCTTTACCAGACTGAGTCTCTGGTCTAGAAGGACTGCTCTGACTCTCGGACTTCCCTCCCCAAGGAAACACCTCTTTATCATGTTTATCACTGCTGTTGACGGGAGTAGTGCCACCGCCTTCTGCACCCAATATCTCTGTTATTTCATTATGCGAGTTCTCCCTGGACCCAGCGAAAGCTTCCAGACTATTGAAACTAGTTCTGTCCGCGTCGTCTTCCTGCGGTCCTGGCTGACTTACGCCAGTGGCTCCGGGGAGCATGTTCACTGGGCTGTACGTCCGAGGAGGCAGAGGAGGGGGCTCTAGCATGTCCCCGGGGGTGGCATCACCAGGCAAGGTGGGAGAGGTGGGAGCAGGGGCAGGTCTCTTCTCGGATATCCTGGGAGGAATGGGAGGCGCACGAACTCGAGGAGGGATGGGAGGGGCCCTACTCTTCCCGATGTACGTCCTAGGCGGCAGTATTGGCGGCTCCGACCCCTCTCTATAAATAGGTCTACCTGTATCTGACGAAGCTGAGCATTGAGAATCTCCTATGGACACTATACTTGCACTAGAGCTCAGCGTTTCTACTTCACGGTCGGTCTCAGACGTGCCTTCAGTACTGGGGGTGAGGGTGTCCGAGTTGCTGCCATCGAGATCATAACTATCACTGGTCACTATTGACCCTTGGTCAGTCTCACTGTTCTCCTCCCCCAGCTGACTGTCACTGCTCGTCTGCAGCGTTATAGGCGCCGTAGCCGTCGTGTACGTTATGGATCCTCCGGAATTATCGCTGGACGACACGATGGACAGCGACGTTCCCGAATCAGAGCTGTCCGTCTGACTGTGGTATGAACCACACACGATGTTGGGAACTGCAGAAAGGCTGGGTGCACTGCCACTCAGACTGTCCTGGTCTTGCTCCAGGTGGGTTTCACCCAGAACACTTCTTCGGGTCAGTTTGTACAGGGCACTTTCAGGAGGGTGTTCCCGCTCGGGAGAGAGGCCCGGGTCTGTGTGGCGATGTCGGTGATGGTTCATCTTGTTGACAAACACAGCCGGGTCGGGAGGCAGGCTGCTAGGGAGGGATGTCTTCCGAGGATGACCTCGTTTTCGTTTGGAGCATTCATGACCATTTTCTGGTAAGAAAGTAAATTGTGTTTCATTAATTTGAGCAAAATTTCAAATTATAACCAAATTAACTGTCACTAGTAGTAAATGTTTCCTTACATGTGACAATGTGTTTCTGTTTCTCGTAGAGATACCGTAAGTAATTACAAATAATATTCATTCTTACCTGCAAGATGCAGTTGGACATTTGCCTTAAACTTGAGGAAGCCTGTCACATTATCTGAAGGATTCCTTCGGTTTAGATCCAAGCTGAATGATATTGGACTGAAGAAAAGAAACATGTCATGTATAGTTTTTCATTTATTTATCTACAAACAAAGGTTATGAAAATGATAACGAAATTGGCGATCACATTTTGGTTTGTTTGCTTCTTACCTGTGTCCTTGCGATACTTTGTCTAGGATTCGCTGGACTGACAACGTCACCTTTCCAAGGAAACGACTTATGGTCGGACGACTTTTGGAAAACTTGTCCTTCACTTCAAAGTCCAAAACATCTGACACTAGGACATTTATGTTAAAGATCTGAAATCAGAATTGTATAAATCAGATTTATAGTAAATTCTCAGAGCTGTTGGTACAGAACAAACAATGAGCCTAGCTGTATCCATCCTGCAATTTTCAAGACGAGATCTACGGTATTCCCAAGACCCATACTTGTGGTCCATTTACCAGACTCAATTCTCAACAATCTAACAACGTGAGCCAATCAGATTGCTGGGAATTTTGGTCTGTCTGGGGAATAGACTGCAAGCGTGGGTCTGATGAATATAGTCAGTGATCATAGAGTATAAAGTCGCTGCGGAAATCTTTCACACATTCTGACGATCCGATGTATAGACCCCACCCAATTCTCACTCAGCGATTGTATAGCCATGCTACAGTTCTGTCTCCAGCCCTGTCAACGCCACCACACAGTCCAGTCAGTACCTGGCCATTCCACATGGGGTTGGTGGTGTTCTGCTCGATGGACGACCTCATCTCCTTCATGTGGTGTAGCCGCTGTTCCTCTGTCTTCCCCGGAATCACCACCAGCTTCACGTACGGATCCGGATTGAAGAACATCCCCTTCTTCAAGTTGTCTGCTTCCATGTCTGCAACACAGGTATTCATAGACGTATATTAAAACACAGGTATTCATAGTATGTATATTAAAAGGACACCGAAAATTATGTATCAAGAAATGTTGTAAATGTTGCCAAAGAAAGTTCGTTAATATCCCTGTATACATGTTATAGTAATCAATGCTTGCATGAGGTTTCAACCTCAAGTATATGTTTTAATCACACATAAATTAGAAACATGGTAATGACAAAAATAGAAATAATACCTGATATAATTAGCTTCAGTTGTGTGTTGTCTTGAACAGGAATCGTTTCTCCATTTACTGTCTGACTTCCCTGCAAAGAAATGTTATTTGTAAATCTAAAAGATCTAATGCAAAATGCTCACTGCATTTTAAGATGTCTATTAGTTTTTCATTACAGTTTTGACAACAAGCAAGCTGATGTAAATTGCATTAGATCTCAAGACATTGTGGCTGAAGCCAACTAGAGAACACCATTTAACAAGTAATTCCTGTAATATATCATAAAGAGGAAGTTACAAAACAGAGTTTGCCTACTTTTCTCCTCAGGAACAGCCTGTGTATCTTCATGGTGGGACTGGTGGCTAGCAGCTGTCCAGTGGTACCCTGGTAGTACTTGAAGCAGATGTCTGTTGTAGCTGTTACAGCAAAGAGAAATACATTTGAAATATTCCGCCGACATGTAAAATGTTAAATAATTGTAACTTGTCCATATTGTGTAGTAGTGGTGGCCATCACAGCTTATTTCATGATTACGCTAACATCTAGTTGTATTGGGATATTATATGCCTCTGCTATGGTGTGTGTGTGAGCCAAATTCAAACACACTCTCTACACATGTAAATACCTAAAACATCAGATTTATTTTTAATATTTGCAAATTGATGGTTAAAGTATCCTCTACAATTTGCCATAATTCTGATTGTATTCTGGTACAACTTGCTATCTTACCATCAAACGACCATGTTATTAAAAATAAATATACAGTTAGAAATAACACTAGGAGGATACTGAAAAGACAATGATTGACCATCACTAAAGTTATGACTGACCATCACTAAAGTTATGACTGATGGCTTCCAGGTCCCAGCTGATCTGTCCGCTCTGTCCGCCGGTGATGCCGCGGTTCTTGCAGTCCCAGAACTTGCCGGAATCTGTCTCTCCTAGAAAAACACGGAGTAGATTTGAACATTGCAGCCTGGTGGGATTGGGTTTGGGTTTAACCACAGGCTTACAACAGATGACCTGCTTAAAATCTTTAAATAAAACATGTTAAAATTGATGACAAATGAGTGGATTATTGTTTTACATAATTCATAGTGGGAATATTTCACCAATACGTGAATAAATTGATAACAAAAGTCCAGACATTATTCTCAGATGGCAAGAATGGATACAGTAAACATGAAAAGCTGTACTATTATGGTAACACAGCAATAATAAATCAGCCTGGGTATACAACTTAGTTGCATAGCCAGATATTGTCATGCTGACATCAACATGATACGGCATTGTCACGACTACGGTATTTCCTTCTCATGTTTCATTATTACTATTAGCAATCATTGGTGTTGTTTCCGCTTATCCTCCGTCAGATTCCAGGCACAAACAGCATACTCTAGATCAATACAGTTCCTTGCTGGTAAATGTTGGTAAATTGTTGACCAACTTAAGGCACAACAGCGTATTTTAGTGTTTCGATTGGCTAGTGCACCTAAACCCATGTGGACAATGTTTAATGAATGGCATTGCTAATTCTGTCAGCTTGCTTGAACAAGTTTCAAGCTTGACATCATTAAACCAGATGCACTAGATAAAAAATACAAAAGATGTACAAGCAAAAGATGAAGTAACTGAGTTTAAATTTTCAATGAATATGACGAAGGAACAATTTAGCTATTTTAATTCAATCCGCAGACAATATGAAAAGGAACAAAAGACGACATTGTTAATTCACGACGAGGTGTTGTTAAGCTTATAAATACAGCCCTGCTGACTGATTACTAGTCGGGAAGCTCTCTCCAATAGACAGGATGTTATTCAATATAGCTTGGGTATGACTCAACATTTTCATCTGATTGATTAATTACAAGCCATTGTGTTCTGTTCAATGCTGAAGGTGTGTAATAATAAAATACGACATGAGACAACACTTTTCAAAACAAGATGTCTTTGTTTTCCTTTGTCAGGTTTGTGTAGTCTAGCCTGCTCCATGTTAAAAACATGTAGGATTGTGTGGACAAAGGAACTAAAAGTGTGGCATGATTTAAATTATTTTTTTTCATAATTGGGGTTTAGAGCCACTTTCAAGATTATTTCACCTATATATCATGACTTTTCAGTTTAGGGCAGGCGGAAACCCACACCACCTGTAATGCTGAATGTTGCAGTAAACCTGCAAGCAAGTTGGCTGGTACTGACAGGTCAAGGATGATAACTGCATTGCCACTCTACAGATAGCGCATCATATCAATATCGCATCAGAAAGGTAACTTTTGCAAACATTAATGCTGTGTTCCAGGGACAGGATTTGAACACAATGCCTTTGGTACACAAATAGTCCAAATGTTCTACCACTGCACTACTATCCGCCCTTGTGCCATGAACTATTAATACGTCTAGGAAGATTTGTCAGCATACACATTGTTGTTTTATCATAATAAATTGTTGTTATGGTTATAAAACTTATATAAACAATTAATTAACAACGATGAAGCAAGAAGCTACTGGTTCTGCCAATCTTGTTACTCCTAGGTCATTGTGGGCTTTATGCCAGACTACTTGTTGTAAAAGTGAACATTTTCACGTGCTCATTCATCCATGACACAAGCTTTTGTCTGGTAGTTTATAATATTTTTGATTGAATTAATGTTTAACGTTGCGGCGGGAATATCTCACCCATAGTTTAAGAGAAAACAAGTCTTTACCATAGGCATCTTAGCGACAGCTGTGATACATGATTAAAATGTCCTGAAAATTCCATTATTTTAAAGAATATAAATACAAAGATGGTAATCTACAACAGCTGTACAATGTATAATACTATCTTCATGAAGTTTACCAGCAGGGAAAAGACCAATCCAGTCCTTGGCGCCAACATCTTCTTTAATATCCCACGACACAACCACCGAGACGTCGACGCCGAGAGTGAAGTTGTACTTGTCGAGCTTCAACTTGGACCAGCTGTCCGGGTAACTCAGCGTCCGACTGAGGTTGGACTCGCTGCTGCTTCTCTCTCGCAATGGAAGCGACTGAGCGCATGACAGTTCTAGTGATCTCGATGGAATGGACAGATCATCTATAGAACTATAATCAGAGTTCTTTCTTGTTACTCTAGCTTCTGCCATCATGAATGTACACACTACATGGCCTTTTGTTGACAAGCACCTTCTTTATGAAAATAGGTCCATTACGGATATAGCTTTTTCTTCATGGCTGTAGTAACGTGGCTAGAGTCATTTCATGGTAGTAAGTTTGTGTGAAGACAAGAAGAGATGGAATATGATGCCTCTCTATGGGGTTTATGCATATCTCCACACATATATTACACCCCTGAAACAAAAAGAACATTTGTAATGACAAATGTTTTTTAGCTCAAGATGTACTAATATAAATGGATCATTCAATATTATTTGGCGCTGCAAGTGGGTCGAATTGTTATTTCCGGTGACAGGTGAAATACATCATGATCGTGACGTTTGTTTGTGACGTCACAGTTGATTATTTGTGACGTCACAGTGGATTGTTGCGCATTTAGATTTTTGACCAGTTTATGTCACCGGATATTGTGTCTACTTGCAGCTCCTATTATAATATTGGCATTGCAAAGTTGGAATTAACTATCCGTTATTATTAGTCTCTAAATATCCTTTCCTCAACATCTATAATACTGTGTGATGATCCCTAATTAATAAATTAATTAGATATCCATGACCATGACAAATGAGCCAATATCGTTCCTGTGACATCAGTTTACATGGATCATTAACTACTAATCAGATTGTATAACTAGAAGATGTCAAATGTGTGAAGAATACTACTGGAGTATTTGGTTTTAACCATGTTGACCACTCTAGATTCCTATTATAGTGTATGCCGCAGAACATCTGGCCGGGTATACTTTGAAACTTTGTTTTGTGAAAGAACAAGAAAAATAGAAAAATGTTGTTTTAATAATTGAAAACACTTGGAGAAACCAATAACAATTGACTTATCTTAAATTATTAATGCTACATGTGTATGCCATGCGTCATGCTTTGTGTTGATCGTCAGTACGATGTTGTAACAACAGACACACAACAATGAGCTGTCAGACTCAAACGTCAAAAGGAGTGTCAATGTCAACATGGTCACATTATCAGAATAGCAATCTAGATTTAAGAAAGAATACTGTTTAAATCTGAAGAATAAAGCAGTGCATTGATTTCATACGATCTTAGGTAGTCAATTTAACTCCATAGAAACATTGAAAACAACATTGTCGGTGCATAAATCTGTGAAATCACTTAAAACATTGAAGCGAAGTAGAATGCCCAGACCACTTCAATATTGTTAACGTTCTTAGATTATCGATCATGTTGATCTGTTCGCTACACACGACTGAATCAAGTTTAAATAGCTCTTGATGTGTGGACAGTTGTAAAATGTAACGCAGATATAAGTTAGAAATTAAAGTTTTCGTGTTGAAATTTATCATCGCTCGTACCGTTCTCCATCGTGAATATAGAATTGTGGGTAAACACTATTTTCCTTCCCTTTCCGGTTTTTAAAGATATTACATCCATGCCACACATTCCATATTATCTGTTATCAGCTGTTATACAAACCTGAAGTTTACATGAACATATGCATTTTGATCTTATTCGTACATTTTCTGAATAATTACA
Organism: Lepetodrilus galriftensis; assembly: GCA_032361785.1. NCBI lineage: Eukaryota > Metazoa > Mollusca > Gastropoda > Lepetellida > Lepetodrilidae > Lepetodrilus > Lepetodrilus galriftensis. The sequence continues at coordinate 13,256 of JAUTBZ010129461.1, forward strand.
TTACAATGTATACATGTTAGTGAGGTTAACTACATTATATTAGCAACAGTTACATAAATATATCTGTTAAGGATACGATGTTATATTAGTCGTTGGGTATATATTATTAATAATTAATGGCGCCAAATAGAAAGTACGGGAAATATGGCATTGCTATTTCCTAAAACAACAACACAACTAGGCAATTTGCAACAAGCATTGTCATGTACACAATGGTAAATAAAATGTCATGTAATATCGACTCATGAATTATAGATACTTGATTTTGTACAACCACTGACACAGCTAGGCTAATATCTTCACACAAATAGTGATCTTCATGATCAAATGTCAATGACTAACCAGCTACTAACTAGTGTAAGTAAAAAAAAAATCAAATGCAGTCAAAGAATAACACATGATGGATTATAAAATACCTGTCTAAAATAACATTGAAGTTGTGTGTAATGAGTTCAACGTCCCAGTTTATTTGGAAGAACAAAATATTTTTTAAAACAATCCTAAGCATATTATTAGAAACTAAAAGAAATTATAGACAAAAAGTCTTAGACGACCCAGCCCAAGATAGACAGGCCCATGATAGTGTAGTCAAACGAAGCCGTACAACAATAGATAGGCCTAGATCTGATTGGATAATAACATTGTTAGCTACATTACTACCCCTGCTCAATGGATTTGTGTCATACTCTACACACTGGGGAGTATACAACCTGTACAACTTGTGCTGTCTTTCAAGTTGCTAGATTATCGTTCATATATCTATATATGTATACCGGGTACACATTCTTTGCTGGGTGAACTGGCATTTTTGAACTAAGTTACTTGCCTAAGGTGACCATCACAAGTTGTTCAGTGAGTGGCAGGAACGAATCCTAGATACCCAGGTTCTCAGTCACCCATCCACTAACCAGCCATGCTCAATTATTATCAATTATATGATCATGCTTAACATTTTCCAAAATGCATGGTCAGCAGTGGAATACATATATAATACTAGTATAATACTAATATTATGTCCCACCACTTTGTTACATCATGTCTGGCATGGTTGTTAATATAGTAATATACTACCATCAGAAAATAAGGGAATGATACTGATATTCCTATACGGAACACATTAAAACACGAACACATAAAGTGGTATTTCTCAAAACTGAGTAAATTAAT
>JAUTBZ010129472.1:0-14419 GCA_032361785.1 Lepetodrilus galriftensis
TAGTCTTTGTCAAATCGATTGGTAATACCGGTATGTTTGGTTATATTTTTTAAATAACCAATCGCAAGGACTAGCTATAGGTAGTAGATTTTACCGCCACGATTATTTTGTGGAACGGGACCTTCGCGTCTATTGAAAGTGTATCCATTGGTGATCTTCTCTCTATATACTTCTGATTCATGATAATGATAATGATAATGATAATAATGATAATGATAATACTATATATTGTTTTGGAAATAATAATAATAATAATATTATTATTATTATTATTATGATAGTAATGATACTATGATAATAATGATATTAATAATAATTTGGTTGATTGAATTAATGTTTTACGTTGCGGCGGTACTATTTCACTCAAAGGCGACGACAACAATGCCGTCAACAATATTTTAAAATTAATAATTAAAAAATATACTACTACTACCAATAATACATTTCTAGATACTCAATGACGCTGAAGAATGTCTGTCAATGTCACTTTCCAGACTGTCCTTTTCTGAATTCGAGCGTCTTACCAGAAATCTCAGTCCCCGCCAACTGCTACATTAACGACAAGTGTTTAGTCATCGACTGTTGCCTGGAGAGTACCTTGCTGGATATATCCTTCCACGCCTACTTCAACATCGACTTCTGCAACTACGTCATAGAAGGAAGCATAGAAAACTTCCGGTTCAGCGTGGTGATATTCGAGTATGACTGGGGTAAGTGCATCCTCTAACACGCAGGCTCTATGTTCCGTTTTGTACGCTACTCGCCAGGGAGAATCTCACTCCACTAGGTGAGAATGGATATTTCCAAATGCACCAGCCAGGTCAATTCTTAAGGTCCTTGCACACCTGAGGCGAATTTCGCAGCGACTAACTCATTGATGTACGTTCTGAGATCGAACCTTATCATTTATCTATATCCTTGCTCACCAAAAGCGAAATCCGAAATAACAGGGGTTCTCAAAAAGGATAATAATTATTGTCTGGGATTATTGTCATGTGTCTCAGCCGACCGCGATAAGCATCTACCTATTTATATACGTACATACCAATACCTAGTTATTGCTATTTATTATTGTTATTTTATTTATTGTTTACATATTTATATACAGTATATATTTATTTATTATCATCATCATTCATTTTTATATTTGTTTTTATATCATTAGGGTGTTTTTTTCCTTTTTTCTGCCGCATTTTGAGCTGTGACATTGGTCATTGCAGCTTCTTAGTTATTGGTATGTATATGTACACTACTGTAATACTTATTATCACTTGACAGGTACGGAAGAAGAGGTATTCTTGCCCGGGATTCCTATCCTGAAGATGACGTAAGTATTTTGGAAATTAAATAATATTGACCTTATTAATTTACCCAGGCCTCCGTTTCACAAAACAAGTCTATATTTACGCCGGACGTATATCAGGGGTACATGTTACTTTGTGCTTTGCATAAATCCGGCATAAATATACACCACTTTGGTGAAACGGTACCCCGGGGCCGTATTCACCAAAGGATTCAAGTCATCGGTGATTCACGCCATTGTTTGTTGTAGGTACTCCATTGACCGTTGGCAGTCTCAACAGCTGTTTGACGTGAAGATCAGGTTCAGCCTTTGCCTGACAACTGACTCCTGCATCGTTCTCAATATCCTGCAGGACACACAAGTGCCCATGCCCGGATGTTCGCAGCTGATGGGATTCAAAATACCGGGTAGCCGTGTATTCTGTTATCAGCGCGTTTCTCACTATATAGGATGATGACGCTCTTGTTTCTTCTCTTTCTACTTCAACAAAGCTTTATTTAACCCTCTCCCTGCTGGATTAGGCACATGCACTGCACTATAGGGCATCTCCAGTTGCCTTCAGCAGGGTTAGATGAGCTTCAAAATACAGGCCCCGAGATTACGAAACCTTTCTGAGTACGATTTTGTGCTCAACTCGTTAAAAAACATGACGTTTTATGAACAACATTCTGAGGAGTATGGAATCGTACTCAGGCAAGTTTCGTAATCTCGGGGCCTGGGCTCCGTTTCTTATGGCCCCATTCCACAGAACGATCGTAGCGCTACGCATTCCACAGAACGATCGTAGCGCTACGCATTCCACAGAACGTGTTCTGAGCGTTTGTGGATCTTGATTTTCAGCTGATTGTCTGTGTTGATTGTGCAAGTATCCGTGCAGTAAGACATACTTGTTTTTACTTGTACAGATTTCTCAGTGGAGGAATGGACACTGGAACAAGGAGGCGAGGTTACAGCACAGGTGTCTGACCTTCTGTTGACGGCACTGGGCATAGACGGGCTTCTGCTGGAGAACGAGTGTCAATTTGGGATTTCACCTTTCAACGAACCCAGCAATGGCTGGACGGATGGTAAGGACTATATAACATAACGCATCTCAGAAACAGCATTTTACAATTGGTCAGTTAGTTATGTTTGCTTCTGGATATCTTTTCTCTCTCAATTTAACTTGCTTCTGGGGCGTGTTTAACTTTAGTGGATAGGTAAATTCCCCGCTGATGCCAAGGTCCTTGCACACCGGAGGCGAATTTCGCGGCGACAAACTTATGTTCTATTCATAGCTCCTAAACAGTTTGAGCAAGTTTGTCTCTAGATGTGTGCTAGGTATACCACATGAAGTGAGACCTGAACGGAATTATTATTGTGTTAGTTAGCTGAACTTTACTATACATGTATTACGTGTCGTATATATCTGACAAAACAAGCACTACGTAGTATTACGTGTCGTATATATATTTGACTAAATAGGTAGCATATTACTGTTTTCTACAGATTGCCATAATCCGTCGCTGACTTTGCCCGAGTTGCCCCCCATTCCTGGCGTAGTAGAGGTTGTCTGTAACGTCATGGAATCATGCACCGGAATACAATGTTGTGTGCGCACTTTCTACGTAATGCGCAACTTTCTCGTGCATCTCGTGGTCGACGCATGCAACTTCTACATCAGCACCGGAATAGAAAAGATTGAATTCAGCAAAGATCTTATTTCCTATGATTGGGGTTAGTATATTTTCTTTTAATTACTCGCATAGAACAAATTCAAGGGTCATTTCGTATGTGCCAGTTTGTTATATGACGAGTATTATTTTCATGTGTTTTTACTCTTTAGAATAATGCCATCAACACTACCATAACTGTTATATGCTACTAATGCTGCATTGAGGTAGGACATGCTTCAGTTCCAATTTCTGTTTGTCATTATGTGACAGGTACCAACGGAGCCATAGATATTGGAGGCTTCCTGAAGGTCGAGTATAGTGTAAAGAACCTGAAGGGTGCCCGGCAGGTTGAGGTAGACTTGACACTGAAGGTGTGCCTAACGGACGGGGTGGCTTGTCAACACACGCTCCCTGTGATGGCCAACCAGCTTCTTCCTAAACCTTTCTGTAGCTGGGATCCCATCGCAGCCATGAACGGTTAGTCTTCGCATGTAGGCTATATGGTCTCGGCCAGAGGCGTTACCAACTCGTGTTCGAATCCCCGGGTGATCTGCATGATCCTCTGTTACATATAGATGTAATTATGTTGCAGCCATTAAAGGTTAGTCTTCTGTTGAAGCCATTAAAAGTTAGTCTTGTTGAAGCCATGAACGGTTAGTCTTCCCATGTAGTTGCTATCATAGTATACTGTATATATTGCACCCATGAACGGTGGTCTTCAAAATTTGCAATCAAAGTACATGTACCCGAATTGTCCACTATCTCGGATATCTTAAAGACTCACTTGGACTTAGATTGGTTTCCATCTTGTTAGAAGGTACAGGATATTTCACCTACTTTGAAATGCAAAATATTATTCTATATATATATATCAGTACCCCGTTGCTCAGGTAGCTACAACTATTGGAAGGTCAACGCTTTCTATTGTGGCTATTTACAACTATTGTAGCACTACAACTGTTCTGAGCAACGGGCCCCTGGTCAGATTTCCATTAGATTGACTATTTAGCTTTGGTTTTCGGTCAAAGTAAATTCATTCAGAAAAAGAAAAAAAAAGCGATTCTGAATAGTAATTTTATGTTTAATTCCACACACAGGATTCAGTTTAACAACGTTTTTGGCAGAGGAAGGGGTTTCCGATCCATTATCACTGACGCAATATGTGTTGGACAAATTGACAAACACCCTGCGAATATCTCAGTATATGCTGGACATACCATGCAGTCACGAAAACCCCCGAAGCTCCAATGGGTGGAATACAAATGGTATGTAATAGTTCACAAATATTATAATTGACATTTACCAGGACAGTGTTGTCCCTTGTTTTTTTAAATTTTGTTTTTAAAAATAGTTTAAATTTTATTTTAACCAACTAAAAGACTGAAATCCAATTTATATTTTATTGAAATAAACATTCCGCTCAAATATTAAATTAAAATGAAAGAACTACAATATAACATAATTATTATTCCCAGATCATAACTGACGCTGTTATCTTCAAAATGTTCAACATGGATTGCATTGTTTGCAGGTTGCATGTTAACTGGGTTATCAGATCTCCCAACTGAGTTGTCCTGCAGTATATCCCCCACCTGTACCTCCGTCAGGTGTTGCTGGACGGCCCCTATTCTGAACAGAAACATCAAATTCAGATTCCGACTGGACATGTGTAAATTCGCCATCAATATGAATCTAGAGAAACTGAACTTCCAGAGGCAACTCATCGACTACGAATGGAGGAAAGACGACGGCTTCGGGATGAATGGCTTTATCCGTGTAGAGTACGTATGCGCAAGTTTATAAGTCCCTGGTGTGTGTGACCCTTATGCCTGTGTACATACGGGTGCAATACATGATTTTAAATTCACGTAGTAGGAATGATTATGATTATGTTAAATATTGTCGTCATTATCAACATCATTATCATTATCATTAACTATTGTATGGTACACTAACCTTCAACCAATATCTTCTCCTGTTTATTCTTGGAATTGTTAATGTATACTTCCAAATTTTCTAGTAATTAACATACTTTTAGCATGCACATTGCTTTGTCATCCAACCGGGTACCCATTTACAGCTGCGTCAGTTTTAGTGTAGTATTGGTGTCTTGTCTTTCAGATTTGATATTGACAACCTGGAAGGCGAGGAGAAGTTCCTGGTGAATTTGGACATCAGCCTATGTCTGGAAGCAGAGGGAAACTGTGTGCTGACTATCTCTGTCTTGAACCACGTCAAACTTCCGAACATCCTGTGTGACTGGGAGTCTGCCTCGTCTTTAAACGGTGGGATTGAATCTCTGCACACATTTCAATAATGACGATTTAGATTTTAATTCACGTAGTAGGAATGGTTATGATTATTTTTAATATTTTCGTCATTATCATTTATCCTCATCCTCATTATCATTATCATTACCATCGTGCATTATGGAATTTGCTCAAGTGAACCCACTTGCCTTCATCAGGCCATAAATCAAGTGGCTTCTGAAGTCTTTCCGTAATTATTACCATCATCATCATCATTGTTATTATCATTATTAATAATAGTAATCATCATCATGAGTATTATTATTGTTAATATTGTTATTATTATTATAAGTAATTTTATTGTTAATATTGTTGTTATTATTATTATAATTATCATAATTATTTATTATTATTATCTTATTATCATTATTATTTATTATTATTATTATTATTATTATTAATATTATTTATTATTATTATGCTGTTGTTGTTATATGCTGTTGTTATATCAGTACTCTATGTTTAGGGTTCTCTTTATCCAACTGGAGAAGCAATCTGGGCATGCCCACAATGACAGATTACCTACGTATTCATCTAGCAGAAGCTTTGGGTATTTCTGGCTTTGTCAAGATGCCTCAATGTGACCACACCAGTGGGATATACACAAACTCCGACTCTGACTGGAACAATGGTACTACTACTACTATTACTACTACTACTACTACCACTACCACTACTACCACTACTGTTACTACCACTACCACTACTACTACCACTACCACTACTGTTACTACCACTACTACTACCACTACTACTACTATTACTACTACTACTACTACTACTACTACTACCACTACTGTTACTACGACTACTACTACAACTACCACTACTACTACTATTACTACTACTACTACTACTACTACTACTACAACCACTACTACTACTACTACTACTACTACTACAACCACTACTACTACTACTACTACTACTATTACTGCTACTACTTCAACTACTGTACTACTACTACTACTACTATTACTACTACTACTGCTACTACTACTACTATTTCCACTACTACTTCAACTACTACACTACTACTACTACTACTATTGTTGTCACGTATGTGTGAAAGATTCCCGCTGTGTAAAACAATAATTCACTCATTACTTCAACTAATATACTACTACAACTACTACCACTACTACTACTACTACTACTTCTACTAAGTACTACTACTACTACTACATTGTGGCCCTATCATTACTAGTATTACATTATAACAGTATGATTATAACAACATTCAACAACATTATAAAAGTATGATGATCCTATTATAGTGAGACTTTTGAGTATGCTCTTACTTTCCTTCTTAACACAAATCACCTGTCCATGTGCTAGAAGTTTTTTAACAGCATTCATATTTCCATCTCATCCTACCGGGTACCCACTACCCAAGTATATATCAGTTTAAATTCAGGCTTAAACCACTCACTTCGATGAAACCCAATACGCTGCTTGCGCAAACTGATGGTTGCTTATGGAATCAAATAAAATTCTTCTTCCAATGTGTCTGCAAGTTATTTAACCCTATCCCTCCTGAAGGTGACTTAAGTTGCCCGATCACATGCAGAAATATAACACTTTGATTTTATTCAGCAGGGAGAAGTACCTAGAGTCCATAGCTATTTAGCTATTAGCCATAGCTATTATTCTAAATTAAATTAATATATCCCAAATCCCAAATGGGTACTAACCCTTTATGTTGTTGGGTTTAGTATAAAATAGTTCATAGTGCTCACCTGTTATGATGTAAATCTATCGGTTTGTGTTTCTTCTCTCTCCAGATTGTCCCAAGCTTAATAGTTTAACTTTACCGTCGTTGTCGGATCCGGGAGTATTTAGCATGTCTTGTCATATTCCTAACTACTGCACGGGGATCGATTGTTGCGTGCACGTGACGTCACTAGGGATGGCGTTCAACGTCAAGATGCTCATCAACGTCTGCGACAGGACGTTCACGTTTGGAATTGAGAACCTGATATATGAAGATACGTTGTTCAGGCTACAGCTCGGTAAGTTTACAGAGGTAACAGTGTACACACTGTGTAAGAGCAACGCATTACATTTGTTAAAGTTTTATAATTCTGTAACATTTTTATGGTTCACAGTATTGAAGCACTGGTATATTATTTTATAGAAAAATTAAACTTAAAATTATTAATATAAATAAACATAAAACAATATATGAACATGAAATGTATTAAAAAAGAAAATCTTCAACATGAAGGATATTTAAATGAAAATGAAATGTAATGTCTGAAATGAAATATTGAATTAAAAAAAATGTATGAAGTATGTGTTTACAAGTGCAAATGGAACAAAATGGAATAAAAATTAATAAATTTAAATAATAATCTATTTACATATATTTTCTTTTGGCAGGTGACTGGAACCAGTTTAACCTTGGTGGAGTTGTCAAACTTGAGTAGGTATACATTTAATATAACAGCTTCCTATGACAAAAAATGTGCGTGTTTTTCGTATCCCATCCTATATCAATTCCTAAAGGCAGGGACACATCGAGCATGCATCAGATTTATAAACGTAAATTGTAATATCAACTTACGCTGCAGTGAATGATAATGATAACGAGATTTTGTAAGTGTCACCACTAGGTGAAACAAATTTGGACCGTTTAAAAATATTATTGGCGTGTAGAGATATGTAATATTGCACTTTCTGCACGATTAAACTATGATGTGATATTTAAAATAATACATTTTCTGTTTATTTAAAGGTACAAAGTTGATGATCTCGTAGATCAGAGGAAATACATAGTTAGTCTTAGAGTATCCCTCTGCTTCGAGTCTAACGCTGCCTGTCTTGCCGTAGTTCCTCTGTTAACGAACTACGCCCTCCCGAAGCAATCCTGCAACTGGGAATCCAAATTCACCCTAGAAGGTATGCTCAATATACAAGTTTCTGTCAAGAAATATTGTAGTGATCAATATTATTAGTTATGTCTATTGTTCAAGGGCGATACACTGCCATGTCAGTCAGTAAATGGGAGAAAAACAAATAAATATTTCGAGGAAGCCATTTTACAAATAAATAAATACATGTATGTGTACCAACAAAAATAAAAATTGACAAAAAATGTTTCAATTCTCTTTTAGGACTGACCTTATTTTTCTAATGTTTTTTTTTAATAAATATATATTTTATTTTGTTTAGGATTCTCGCTAAGTCAGTTCCTTTCTGATGCCAATGTGGGGATAGATCCACTGACGGATGTCCAGGTGTCTCAGCTCCTAGACAGACTGGACTTGGCAGAGTACATCCAGACACCTATGTGTGACAGGGACACGGAACCATTCGCCAACAGCAGTACCAAAGGCTGGACACGAGGTAAATAGACGTCCTTTAACCCTCTCCATGCTGAAGGCTTAACCTAGTTCCTGCTGAATAAAATCAAAGTGTTCTAGTTCTGCATGTGAGCGGGCAACTTAAGTCTCCTTCAGCAGGGAGAGGGTTAAAGGTGGACTCTCATGGTGTGATTTGTAGCAACAACTTGTATTAATGCATGAGCGATTAAATCGAATTGACATGTTGCTCGTGATGTATTCAATTGTTCTCATGCATCATTACTACAAGTATCTGTTTGTGTTTTATTATTACACATATTATAGTCACTTATGGATTTTTGTTCAGTGTTTCATTGTTATTCGTGATACTCTTTATTCCAAAACTTACAAGCCGTAATATAAGTGCAAGTATTCTGAAAGCAGTTCTAAATACAATTAGAAATACAAAATATATACATTAATCTAACTGAAATATGTATGCTTTAGATTGATCAGAAGAACGATTTCTTCAATTTACACCACCAGCTGGAAGACTTGTTTTAAATGGTCACATTTGGGTGAAAGATTCCCACAGCAACATTAATTAAACTCCATATTCACTCACTTATTTTAGATGGTCACATTTTTTTATGAGAAGATTCCTGCAAACGAAAGTTTTAACAACAATTAACATGAATCAATACATTTTCATTCAGATTGTTCCGCGGACGTCAACGCTATGTTAACCCAACTTCCTGACGGCGTGTCCTGCTACCTGGGCGACCCCTGTGGAACTCTCCAGTGCTGCATAGACGTTCCAGTCCTCAGGCGATCCCTGTTCGTGGAGATCGGCGTGGACTCGTGCACCTACACGTTCCATATGCGCATGGAGAAGCTGGAGTTCACTAGAGGTCTTCACCACTACAACTTTGGTAAGTTTTCCGAAGACGTATTGTATGTGAATGGAAGAGCCTACTAAAAGTAAGAGAATGGTAAAAGTAAGAGCATGGTAATAGTAAGAGAATGGTAAAAGTAAGAGAATGGTAAAAGTAAGAATGGTAAAAGTAAGAGAATGGTAAAAGTAAGAGCATGGTAAAAGTAAGAGCATGATAAAAGTAAGAATGGTAAAAGTAAGAGAATGGTAAAAGTAAGAGCATGGTAAAAGTAAGAGAATGGTAAAAGTAAGAGCATGGTAAAAGTAAGAATGGTAAAAGTAAGAGCATGGTAAAAGTAAGAGAATGGTAAAAGTAAGAGCATGGTAAAAGTAAGAGCATGATAAAGGTAAGAGCATGGCATCAATGTAATCGTCAAAGACGTTTCGTAGCAATATTTTCAATATTTTGAAAAATTATTTTGGAGCAATGTTGATCTAAGCACTTTACTCAAGACTGCTATGCTTAATCTATACTAACATGCCCCACAATTATAAAACAATAATAGAAAAAAAACAGTAATTTATTTTAAATAATTATAGGCATTATTTGTAGATTTTTATTTATTAGGATGATTTAGTTGCATATGTAGTCTGTCCATCGGTCATGCTATAATGTTTCTGTGCTTAAAGTGTTTCTAATTGCGTATACATCTTCTTTGCATTATTGTTTACTTTACAGGATGTTGTTCAGCTTATCTCATTTATATTTTTTCAGGTGAATTTGAGCATTTTACCTTGTCAGGAGTACTACGAGCTGAGTAAGTTTCTTCAGTAACACTACTCGTTAGGCACTAGTTATTGCCATGTATCAGTTATCGCAATAACTTGTAGTTATAGTTGCATAAATTATCGGTCTATCGTCACTGGCACCAACATATAATTCAGGCTTAGCAGATAACTTTCAATATGACAGTCATTTTGGTATACAACACGCATTTTTAAAAGGCCATATCTCACGAAGGAATCATCGCATACATACACTGCTCATACCCATGGATGGAGAACGATTCACACGTTCTTTTGGTATCAATATTCCAACACAATTTAAATCTGACAAGTTGTTTTAACACATACCTTCATCTGTTGAACTTTCAGTTTCGTTATCGACGACTTGTTTGGAGAGAGGAGTTTTCTCATGAACGTAAACATCAGCGTTTGCTTCGAAGAGAACTCCTGTTCTATAGAATTTCAATTACCGAGGATAATCCTCCCTAAGCAGATCTGCAACTGGGAAACCATGGATGCGTTTGATAGTAAGTTATATGCCTTTGACATTTGTATGTATTTAGAGAGGCTGTAGAATAATAATTATATTGTGCCTTAGTTATATAACCAAAATTGTCGCTCAAGAACCCTCATAAATGGTGAAAATCATTTTTAACTGCTGGATTCGGGCATCTACGATTGCCTTCATGGAGAGGGTTAATAATATTAGGCCTACTTGACAGGCATTCTTCTTACTTATTGATGAATGCAGACATTTATCCTTCCCCTTACTTATTTAGCTGAACGGCTTCTTTACCCTCAACAGATTTCAATATTTATAGACTTTCTTCTTGTTTATTGACGAATGCACATTTATTATTCCCCTTACTTATTTAGCTGAACGGCTTCTTTACCTTCAACAGATTTCAATATAGACCAGTTCCTTTCTGAACAAAGCGCGACGGGACAATTGATGCTGTCTACACGTGTGGCTGGTAGACTGTTTGAGCAGCTGGACATTGGAACCTATTTGAGGGAGAGCCCATGTGACATTACTAACAACCCGTACCAATTGGCCACCAATGGATGGAACAACCGTACGTACAACAAAGTTAATATGTTACGTCGTCACTGAAATGATGTAGAATTTGCAATTTTCTTTAGTGACTAACCATGTTGATTTTTTACGGTTTCTATGTAGAATGTAGGCATGGGAATGCTTTGTGAACTATTGCATCTCCCCACAGTGAAAGGTAAAACTCCGAGCTATGCTGACTTCATTTATTAAACACCTGTACTATTTATAAATTGAAAAGAAACATGGGCTCTATTTAAAAGAATCCTACTATAGGTAAGAAGACACTACTGGGGTGCGTTCAAAGAAACAAGGGCTTGCAATCGGCTTACCTAACTAGTCACCGTCTCAAGAGTCATATGAATGTACATTGGACAGGGAACCAGTTTAGCTAAGCGGCTTACTCAGGCTTCATCATCAAACCACATGCTATTCTACACATAACCTCCGTCAAATGTTGACAGTGGTTATGTGTAGTCATACTAGCCTGGGGTTTGAGGATGACTCGGGCGGCTGGGCCTGTGCTGATTGAACGCACCTTTGGTGTCAGCTTTCGTTGACAGACCTGGCCACGATATTACGAAACAGTTTGAGTATGGTTTCATGCACAAATTCGGATTTTATATGGGGATTTGTGAACAAAGATTTGTAATCTCAGTTTTGTAATTCCATCGTCTATGGGTGAAAGATATTCCCACTTTGATCTAAAATTGCAGTTTGTTGACATATTATCAAACCTTTTTTACCTTCAAATATGTACATTTTTTTCTCTGCAGACGTATTGAAATATGTCAAGAAACCACGATTGTATGCCTTTAAGATCACATTTGCTTTTCCTTTCTGCTGTTTTTAGAATGTCCTATATCAGACATAACGTCCCTCCTCCCGGCACTGGCAACTGGCAATGCATGTTACATATCTGACTTGTGCACGAACGTGGACTGCTGCGTCAACGTCGACTACTTGGGACGCTCCTTTAACTTCGTCGTCGATGTGGACATGTGCGCCTTTGAGCTGACTGTGGGAGTGGAGGATCTCCAGCACAGGGAAATGCTGCTGAGCTACACTTGGGGTCAGTTCTGACATACATTTGGGGTCAGTTGTGAGCTACACCTGGGGTCAGTTGTGAGCTACACTTGGGGTCAGTTCTGAACTACACCTGGGGTCAGTTGTGAGCTACACCTGGGGTCAGTTGTGAGCTACACCTGGGGTCAGTTGTGAGCTACACCTGGGGTCAGTTGTGAGCTACACTTGGGGTCAGTTCTGAACTACACATGGGGTCAGTTGTGAGCTACATATAGGGTCAGTTCCGAGCTACAGCTGGGGTCATTTCTGAACTACACCTGGGGTCAGTTGTGAGCTACCCTTGGGGTAAGTTATGAGCTACATATGGGGTCAGTTCCGAGCTACACTTGGGGTCTGTTCTGAGCTATATGTGGGGTCAATTCTAAGCTACACGGTCAGTTCGAGCTGAACTTGGTTAGTTCTCAGCTACACATAGGGTAAGTTCTGAACTACACTTATGGTCAGTTATGAGCTACATTTGGGATTAGTTCTGAGCTACACTTGTTTAGTTTTGAGTTAAATTTGGTAAGTTCAGAGCTACACGTACTTGGTTAGTTCTGAGCTACACAGTTAGTTCTGAGCTACACAAGGTTTGTTCTGAACTACATTTGGTTTCAGTTCTGAGCTACACTTGTGGTCAGTTCTGAGCTACACTTGTGGTCAGTTCTGAGCTACACTTGTGGTCAGTTCTGAGAAACACTTGGGGTCATGGTGAATGGTCAGTTGTTCCTTTCGTTTATAAAATGTGTATTTTGTAAATGGTTTACGAAAATAGATCTATATATATTTTTTTTCAATTACCAATTTCCGAACAGTCATCATTGTTATATATATGAGAGATGTTATGTCATCAAAACCGTGACAGGTTACTGAGGTAGTACCTTTGTAGACTTTTGTAACCAGGTAACAGTTTTTATTTCATGGGACAATTTTAGATTTTGTGTATTTATTTCATGAAGTGAAGGCAACATACCTTGTCAAAAACGGGGTACCGGACGATAGATGGGTGTCCATGTTATAAATAATACGTTTTGATTATTATTTACCTTATGAAATTAATATCTCAAACATAACCGTTATTCCTACAGGCGTTGAGCGGCATTTCTACGTAAAGGGCGTTATCAGAATCGAGTGAGTATGTTGAAGGTTTAACTAAATCTGAGGTAATTATACATGTGTTAGGATATGCCAGAAAGGTTAGTCAATTGGTAGAGCGTTGGTTTCACATAACTCTTGTTCGAATCCCAAGATCTTCTGTTGCATGTAGATAAAAAATATATGATAATTTAAAACATATTTATTTCAAAATCGTTCAGGATCCATGAATACCGGTATGGATAATATATGATGTTAGTGTTATCCATAGTGTGACATGTCTCTTCGATGTTCCAGCTACACGATCAGTCAACTACTAGCGGAGAGGACGATTGAAATGGACATCACTGCCAGCATATGTCTGGAAGAAGAAAGTTGCATTTTCTCCAAACATTTATTGGATCACGCCAGAATACCACAACCATTCTGCGACTGGACTTCTAGACTAAATGCAAACCGTTAGTATGATTGTGTTCATTGCACAATCAGTGTCATTAATAGAAGTGGTAATTCAATAATTGTAATATAAGTATTTTTAATTCTTGATTTTACATTTATCTGAGGTAATCTAATAAATCTTTATCTCTATGCAAGAATGGTTTCATTCTACACGTGATAAATTTAATTAATTCAATTATATTTTGTCCCTGAAATAATGATTCTCTTTT
Organism: Lepetodrilus galriftensis; assembly: GCA_032361785.1. Taxonomy (NCBI): domain Eukaryota; kingdom Metazoa; phylum Mollusca; class Gastropoda; order Lepetellida; family Lepetodrilidae; genus Lepetodrilus; species Lepetodrilus galriftensis. The sequence continues at coordinate 14,094 of JAUTBZ010129472.1, forward strand.
ACTGTCTGGTCGTGAAATGACATATATTTGTATTTCACAAAATTCTCACTCGACACTGGCTGCATGATCATTGTAAATGGGTGAAAGATTCTTGCAGCAACTTTAAACTCCATATATATATATTCACTCCCTTACTGCATGATTGTGAAATGTTGTTAATAAAGCATTATGCTTGTTCTCTCAGTGACGATTGTTCTCTCAGAAAGTATCACTGAGAATAGAATGATCACTGACTGCCTGGGTTTGAAATGTTAAAGGCATAATATCACAGTTGATTGACCTGGATAATGGACAAACGAATTTCGATCTGAGACTAATTGCGCTTG
>JAUTBZ010129483.1:0-14417 GCA_032361785.1 Lepetodrilus galriftensis
GGCACAAACTGATGACCTAACCGTATCCGTAATGGTAACCGTAGTGTTGCGAAACCTCTCTATTATCTATTCTGAACATTTAACGATAACATGATGACATACACTAAGTTGGCAGCGTTTCTTCAGTTGAGAACACTTCTATGTTTAGATGTGCAGACACCGGCCGCATCATTCAGCAGGTAGTTTCGGACAAGTGTCACGTTGTCATCAGGGCAGAAAACTCTGACGAGGAAATGGAATTTGTTCTCTCCCCTGTCATTGACAACAGGGTAGACGACTACCAAGAGGTCATGGTCACGGCCATCATCGAAAAATATGTGGACTTGGAGATGGTTGCTGTTCATGAAATGGCTCCTGTCACAGTAAGTTTATTTTTTACCCTGCAAATATAGATCGAATTCATGTGTGTATCCCAGTGAGAGATTGTAAAGCTATTACTTATCTTTTTATGATATGTGAGTATAAGTCAGGTAGCGACTGAAGCAGAAATTCTGCCGTGACCATGATGGACTCTACCTGTCCATCTCTCTGTCCATTTCTGTCTGTCCATTTCTGTTTGTCCATCTCTGTCTTTCCATTTCTGTATGTCCATCTGTCTGTTCATTTCTGTATGTCCATCTATGTCTGTCCATGTCTGTCTGTCTGTCCATGTCTGTCTGTCCATGTCTGTCTGTACATTTCTGTATGTCCATTTCTGTATGTCCATTTCTCTCTGTCCATCTCTGTCCATCTCTGTCTGTCCATCTATGTCTGTCCATCTCTGTCTGTCTTAAATGGCTTAATCTCTGCTGATCTTTATGACACTGATACATGGAATACATTTCAGATCGCTGTACAGGATCGTGATGAGAACACCGCCATCTGCTCGTCTATAAATGACCCACATTTCAAAACATTTGATGGAAGGTAAGTACGGTAGTCATCAGAATTTGTATAGCATCCATCTGTTACACATTGTGAGCCCTAGGCGACTGGGTGGCTCAACAGTAGTGCATTTTCCCCAGGGAGTTGAGAAGGAAAATGTGCACACTAATCCATTAATAATGTTGCTCTATGAGCATTCTTTTGAATTTGGCGTTGGTGCAAAATAAATATGCACATTATTATTATTATTATTATTTATTATTACTATTATTATTTTTCCTAATGTTACTAATCGCACCGCATACAATTACACTGCAACCCTCATATGAGTCATGTTTTCAATAGTGGTGCCTTTATTATTTTGGACAGTATATGTCAGACCTTGTGATAATATCGTTGGTATTGTGATAACATTAGATTTCAAAGTCATTTACTTATTATCTGATTGTAGGAAGTTCAATTACATGGGGACTGGTGGATACTTCATGATGTACGAGACGAACACGCCACTGAAAATACAGGTAATTACATCGTTAACTAATCTGAAGAAAATACAGGTGGGAACATGTACTGATATGATATGAGACCAAAGACAACCTACAGTCCTGTGGCCATTTTCCTGAAGCTGTTGTACGCGTAATTACATATCTTCTCTCGGAGTGCTCACCACAGACTGCCACCACACTGTTGTTACAGATAATCTCTGATGTTGCAGGTACAGATGAGGTTCCAGGCTTGCGGAGACGGCGGAAGCTGTAACTGCGGCGTGCGCGTACGTGTGGACAATGACGTCATCGACTTCGACCTGTGTTCGCCGCCCGGAGTCACCAGGACTATGGACATTTCCCTGAAGAAGAAGGGAGAGTTCACTCGCGCTGTCCGCATCCTGAGATCTCGAGACAACAGGGTGTACCAGGTATGTCGGCGGATAGATAACAGTTCTGGGCTGCGTTCAGGCTGCTAGACATTTCACTGCGAAGTGCTACATAGCGCTACGGTAGTCATTCAGTCTACACATAGTAGTACTACTTTTTTAATTCAGCTTTTGAGACTGTAGTCTGTTGTGGAAAATCCCAAAGCATGAATGGAATGGACTGCATACATGCGCAAACCGATTTGCTACTATTTTCATACACAATTGTTCATTTAGCCACTACTTTGTAGTGTAGTGGAATGTATTGCAGCCTGAATGCAACCCTGATGAATCAAAGTTCAATGGAATATATTATATTCATCTATCCATATTTTAGATAGTCATGGAAATTGTATTATGTTGTGCAGTTATAGTTATAGCATACGGTTGTATAACATGATGTAATATGAAAGGTAATTGTCTCCAATTATTGTATAAGAGTTTATAATAAGTAATATCCAGCATGTGTCTATATGAACATGAATGTTTTGGTAGGTATGCTCTACTTTCATGTCCAATTTCAGGTTGTCGTAAACACGGGACAAATAATCAAGATCCGATCTAGCGATGGTCTGCTGAACGCGTGGATTCTGGCATCAACCAATGACAAGGGGAACACTAGAGGTATGATATCCATTTGATGTCAAGCTTCCTTCATAGTTGTAGCAGTAACAGTGCAAATGCTGAAATATATCTGTATATTAATGGTAGGTCTGTGTGGATCATTTGATATAAATTCTGAAGTATATCTACGTACTATTGGCAGGGCTGTGCGGATCATTTGATGGCAACAAGTACAATGACCTGACCTTGCCTGATGGCACTCTATACAAGGTCAAGGATGGTGACATGACCTATGGCACTCTGACCCCCAACGATTACACTCTACAGTGGCTGTGAGTAGCTATAGCTTATGTCATGAAATGTACTTGTATTTTATTTGGTAGAACTTGAAATAAAGTAGCAAATATTTTATCATAAATGGCCCGCGCTAGTGGGCTAGTGTTAATTTTGATCCCTGTTAAGTAGGTAGTTATTATTACGGTAATTTGGAAATACATATATTTCCAGATTAGTAAAAAATCTGGGGAAAAATCATATTTGTCAGGGGAAAGATAGTTGTATCAGAATATACAATAATAAGCTGATTAGTGACCTTTGACCTCTCGCAAAGACGATCTCACCACTTTAAATAGCTCCAGCTCACCCAGTCATTGTGTTCATGTTAGTGTGGACTCGGGTTCGGCAGACGACCTCAGCGACGGCGTGCGGGGAGAGGTAGAGGACAGCGTCGTGGTATCTCAGTGTGCGTGCTCAGGAGCAGTGCCCATCTGTAACGTCTTCGGACGCACGGAATCATGTGGGCTAGTTAGAGGTGGGTTCTATATTGGAGCAGCTGCTCGGCTTATCAGGCCAAGATTACGAAACAATTTGAGTATGATTTTGTGCTCAAGCTCAGATTTTAAATGGGAATTTATGAACGAATCTTTGAGTTGAGCGTGAAATCGTACTCAGAAATGTTTCGTAATCTCGAGGCCAGAAGTGGATTCATAAGCTACTGTAACGGCCGCTGTTTGAAATGTTTTTAATGTAACATTGGGTAAACCACACACTATTGAATAATAATAATATCCGTGGATTCGGATACAACGCAGGATCCAACGAAAACAAAACAAAACCAAAAACACTTTTTTTTTCTCCAATTATATTCGTTGATGTAACGCAGGTATTATAATTTATAACGCGGGTGGACCCCAACTTCAGCGTTATATCGAGGGAGCACTGTACTATACTAATGTACATTAATCTATGCATGTCCCTAGGACTCATCGCAAATGGATGAAAGATTCCCGCAGCGACGTTAAACTCCATATTCACTCACTCACCCTAGGATTGACAGAACTGACGTCTGTGTGTTATCATTCCAGCTGGTGCCACGGATATCACAAAGAACCTGCTTACCATCGCCGATCAGCGCGAGCCTATGGGCGCTCGGAGGCGGAAAAGACGGGCAGCTGATGGAACTCCGAAGATCTTACCTGTAAGTCTGAATGTCCTCTGAATGTCCACAAACTTTGCGCTGAATGTTGCGGTACTGACAGACGAAGACATCACAACTGTTTAGCTGATTTCTTTTGGTATTTTTTTTGTTTTAAATTGAGTTAGACTTAGAGTTGCTTTCTAGATTCTTTCATTAATATCACGACTTGTCAGTTTAGGGCAGGAAGAAACCTGCAAAATCCGTAACCCTGAATGTTGCAGTAATACTGTGAGCACTAGCTGGTACCGACAGACCAATAATGATATCTGCATTGCCACTCTAAAGATAGTGCATCCTATGAATATCGCGTCAGAAGTGTAACTTTTGCGAACATTGGTGCCGAGTTCTCAGGGCAGGATTTGAATTCAGGACCTTTGGCTCCAAAGTACAAACATTCTACCACTGCACTACCACCCGCCCTATTAAGCGTCTTCATCTGAAATGTTTTCTTTCAGCAAGCAGCGTGGCCAACGGCCACGGGGTGGGTGGAGCAGAATGCCACCGCGTTCTGTGAGGAGAAGATCACGGACAACGTGCTCAACAAGAAGTGTGTGCAGGCGGCCGCCATGGTCAACAAGTCCTACGACCTCAGCCAGAGCATCCTCAACTGTGTGGACGACATCAGGGTAACTGACGTCACTGCTGACACTCTACGCCACCGACACACAATGCCACTGACACTTAATGGAGTCATTGTCAAAGATGTTTCTTGGCAATTTCTTTAATTTAATTTTTCCCTTTTTTTTCTTTCTTTTTTAAAAAATACTTTTTTGAAAAATTAGCATCAAAGTCCTTGCCAATAGTAAAATTTATAATTTACAAAACAACCATGCAGCTAATTGAATATGACTTTCCTTGCTCGGAAACTTGGCAACAGTAATCCATGGATACTTATTCTCACAAATAAACTTTCCTATGGTTACCTGGAATTCTTACCTACAATTATAACGCAACAAATTGGTCTGCAATATTTTTAAATGGCTGTCCAAATATCGGGTGAGTAAAACATGTAATGGGATTTTTTACAAACTACGATTGACTGCACAGATCACTGGCGGTACGTCCTTCGTGGTGGAGACCAATGAGGACCTGAAGGAACGGTGTCTGGAGATCATTGAGAAAGGACCGGTCTTCCAGAACGACCTCGGAGCCAAGGAGGTCGCCGACCAGATCAAGAACCTCCTGTGTATCCCCTCCGACTGCACCAACCATGGACGGTGTGCTAACGGTATGACCTTCACCTTGTGTAGCTGTAGTAACATTTGCTGTATGGCAACAGAATGACCTTCACCTTGTGTGGCTGTAGCAATATTTACTGTATGGCAATGGAATGACCTTCACCTTGTGTGACTAGTAGTACGTGTTGTGTTGACGCTGCACTACATGTTAAACAATACACCACAGCAGTTGGCTGAACGGGTTCAAAGCAAAATTATAGCAAATCTATTTATGCATGCCTGTAATCCATGTACAGTGCTTCCTCGATATAACGCTGAAGTTGGGGGTCCATGACATGCTACCCGCGTTATAATACCCGCGTTATAGCGACAAATATAATTGTAGATAAAAAAAATATATTTATTTTTTATTTATTTTTTTAAATTTTTAAATGGGGTCCACATTGGACCCCGCGTCGTATCCGAATTTGCGGTGCATCGAAGGGCGTTAATGTACTGCCATGAAATAGCTGCCTAACCTATCTGGCTGTGTTGCAGGCATCTGTTTCTGTGACAAGGGTTTCCTGGGCACGGACTGTTCCATCAGACAAGACCTGCTCCAGCCCCCGGTCACCATCGGTCTGGAGAACAACGGGCTGTGCGAGTTTTCCGCCACTCAGGACTGCCGACACGTATTCGTCACCGGCCGCAACTTTGTCAACTCTGACCTCCTCAGGTGTTATATTGAGGTGGTGGAGGTAAGTATCTCACAAATATCTCACAGAATTTTGATTTTGTATGTTGGTTTTTTTGTGTGTATTTTTACTGAATTAATATTTATTTTTCTATGCCCTAAATATTTCACAAATATTCTTCGGTGTATTTATCTGGTGTCTTGTGCCGTAATGAAAACATTTAAAAAATATTCTATACAAAATAACCACTGCATTTAATAAGTAATTTTCATCTCCTATGGGTGAAATATTCCCGCTGCAACGAAGAACACTAATTCAATCAAAACAACAAATAATTTTGTACTACATGTATATCACTCAATAGTGTACTAATTTAGCAGCCAATGTTAGCAGTCATGATGGTAGTTGCTATATTCCTGTCCCTTGCACATTTACAACCCATTGGATCCCTTCCGGCCTTTGGATCTGCCAATGCAATATTGTAATGCGTGTTTGCAGATTGATGAGACTGGTTTCCGCATAGTCCAAGGAAACGTCCCCGTTCTGACACAAGCTGAGTTGGTGACGGAGACGACAGTGAAGTGTTCCCTGAGTGCTTCCACCTCTACCTCTGCCTCCGCCTCCAGAAGCAAGCACGCTATCCTGGTGTCGGTCGGCAATGACGGAAGCACTCAGAGCATCAGACATCTGTTCATCGCCCACGACCCTGTCTGTCAGATCTGTGACCCTGTGGCCAGGAAGTGTCGTGTCAGGGTGAGTCCACCATCCAAAATATTTCAAGTACAGTAGACCTCGCATAAAACGGACTCATTGGGACCGGCTATTTCTGTCCGTTACATGCGAAGTCCGATATACGCATATGCCGCAACTAGCGTCAGGTAGGACCGGGACTTCAGATTCAGTCCGTTATATGCGAGTGTCCGGTTTATCCGAGGCCGGTATATGCGAGGTCTACTGTATTTGAAAGTATAACATGACAGCAAGTTTCACAAAATCAATATAGTCTAATTTTTATATAACTCAATGGAACTTAAAAATGATCTGATGCTATGATGACTAATGATGCTGGATGCTAGACACCGAAAACAGCGGATCAGATTGTACGGTAGTTCATCTCGCGTATATCTTCCAGGACAACACCTGCGACCTCGACAACGTCTGCTATACTGCGGGCGTGATCGCCACCAACAGTAGCTGTCTGATGTGTAAGCCTGAGACCAACACCAAGATGTGGACCGCATTGGAAGGTAGGTCCAAAATCTGCTAATTTATTTAAATCGTCGATTTATTTGCACTGGATGTGGCTTGTTCCCAGACCCTGGCTTGTTTTCCGCTGACATCACAATTGTCTGTCAAGTCAAACATACTGAGATGTACGAGATGGTTGAGATAATCAGTGTCATGTCACACTATGTCAAACTATGTCACACATACTGAGATGGTTGAGATGTTCGTCTGGTTGCAGGCACGTTGTGCAAGATTCGCACGGCTCTGTCCGGCTCTGGTCTCAGTCTCCCGGTCACCATAGGCGTCGGTGTGGCATCGGCGTGCGTCTTGTTCCTCACATTGATCGTCATCCTCAAACTGATCTGTGCCCGAAGGTAAGTGTGGAAACTTACACACGATAGGATAGGTTCATTATCAACACAAGACAAGTAAAGGCAGACCGGCCACGTTCAGACCTAGTTTTCATTACAATAGGTTCATTCTCATTGCAAGCCGTGTAGTGTAATAATATTAGTCTGGGACCATTTATTTAATTCAAAATATGGTATTGAATTTTGAGGTCATTTATGCTATGCAAGCAGAATTCTATACCTTATGTTTATGTAGACTTTGTACAGCAGGAGAACAAAATCAGAACATTACCATTAATGATTTTGACAGTTTCATTAAAATGTTACGGAAGCCTGTACATGCACCGTCTTCACGTTCACAGATCGTCCACGCGACAGAAGCAGTTGGACCGCGAGAGCTACGACCGCGAGAGTTACGACGCCCACCACCAGCAGAGGTTCAGCAATCCCGCCTACTACATCTACGACAGTCGCAGCACCTCGGAGGAGGACTTCCACAGGCAGAACCTCCACACTAGGGCCAATGTCCTCGGACACGACAGCATCCCCTCCCACAACAGATATTAACTCTCAGAACTCACGACAATCGTAACATTACAATCGAAAAACGACTCAAAAAAACATTTCTGTTGGGTAGTGGAATATGTCGCAATATCTACGCGAAATCCAACATTGATGCCATCTCTAGATTACTGTATAGTAGCCTTTACTCTCTCCATGTTGGAGCCAACCAAAGATGCCCTAAAGAGCTGTGCATGTGTTTAATTTAGCAGGGAGAGGGTTAAAGATATCTAGATTAATGGGTTCTGTTACATAAGGATTGTAGTGCTATGACAGTCGCAATACCAGGGTTTCTCTGAACGCGCAATCCTGCGTCCAATACGCAAAAATTGGAAGTTTGGACGCACTTTATTTATAAAAATTGTTAATAAGTATATCACCATGCGTCCCTGGGACTCTCAAAAATTGAAAACTAAGTGGAACCCTGCAATACCCTATACTATTAGCAAGTTGCGGGTATTGTAGCGCTACGGTCATTCTGTGGAACTGGACCCTGTATAGAAAGTAGCCTACTTGATGTTATCTAGGTTACTGTACAAGTTTACATGGTCAGATTGTAAACTTGTCATCAAAATTGTCATCAAATGCTACAATGCTGAAATATAGTTACGTCAGTCAGTAACTGACAATACTGCTGATGCTGCCGTGTAAAGTTTAAATATCTTCAATAATACGAATGTGCATTATTAATTTCTCAGGGTTTGATTTGAAAACTTTTGCTCATTCCTTCAGACTCAATGTACTTGACAGTTATAGCGGCCGCACACTAGCAATTCCCATCAGATTTCGATCGCATAGTGCGGTGCTCCAATTATCAAAACATGCTAGAGCACACTTGCGATTTTCCGACAAAAATCGGCGACGAACATTGCTAGTGTGCGGCCAGCATTACAATGAAACTTGTAAATATTGCCTGTGTTGATGATTCAATCTCAAATAGGCTGTGCATCTTTAATAACATAGCAGTGACTTTATATTTTGTATGTACAATTTTTATAGATTTTTAAATGATCAAATGGCTGTGATGAACTGTACAGTTTCCAAAAAAGGATGAAATATTTATTCAGTCTATTTTTATTATTGTTGATTTACATTGTTAGCATTTTTAATAATATACATATATTCCTTCCAATAGTATGTGTCATATTTTATTCATTTGACACAAGTTACTTTTTTGCCATGTAGTGTAATGTTATTTAGCAAATAAAGTATTCAATGCATTATTCTCATGATGGTTCTTTATCATGTTTATTGTTCAAGATGGTGTAGTTTGTGGTTCAGTTATCAACACTCGAGTTATGTTTTCGTCATTTCATTAACAAATATTATTGGTGCTAATGTACATGACGTCATGTGCAAGTAGCACTCTGCTGAATAAAACGCTGGATAACTTCTGAGTGAAAGTATTCAACAAAAAACTAAAACAACAAGGTACTTTAACATCTGTATTGTGTAAACAACTTTTTTTTCTATAAGGAATATAGACTACAAAATAAGTAAAATATCAATACATTATCATAATGCATTATTAAACATGGCTGGACAAAACATTCGTTAAAACACAAGTTGATAGAGACCGCATCACACGAACACAAACTGATTACACTGAAATGTTATCTGGATATCTCTGTGTAAATATAGCTATCATTTAACCATCCCAAGACAAACGTTGGTAGCATACATGATATGTTTATTTCAAATATAAAAATAGAACATTGTTAAAACTGTTAGCTTCATTATTTTAATGAACCTGCAACGTAAAGACTTTTTAAGTATATTTTCACCAGTTCTCCAAGCACTATACAAAGCTAAGCACTTGTGAGTATTTAAGGACTGATTTGTCAGTTATTGCATATGATAGAGAAGAGCTTTACTTCTGTTACTGACTAACTTGTTCCTGATTTCTTCAAATATGTAACAGAAATTATAAACTTTACACATTGAAATGCGATCAAAGATTTTGATAAACATTTTGATCTAAGGACTGATTTGTCAATTATTTGCATATGATAGAGAAGAGCTTTACTTCTGTTCCTGACTAACTTGTTCCTGATTTCTTCAAATATGTAACAGAAATTATAAACTTTATACATTGAAATGCGATCAAAATATTGATAAACTTTTTGAAATGTGACGATTTTCTTGTACTTTGACAATGTAGAAAAATAATGTAACATAACGTCATCTCATTGAGACCGCATCACCATGACATTTACAGTTAACAGAGTCATTGTTACAACACAATGCAGAAACCACAAAGATTATATACAAACTTTTCAAAAATATATATTTCAATATCACCGTAGAAAAACATTGAACAAAAAAACTATTACAAGGCCCCTTTGACAGAAAACAAATGGTGAACTGTACACACCTTATCCAGCTACCGTAATAGGCAGCGATACACCAACACAAATAAAGCATCGGATGAGATTTCAATTGATTGCTGCGAGGCGCCGATGAGGTGCTGATTTGTTGATGAGGTGCTGATTACGATGAGGTAATGAGGTTCAAATGCTGTGTTGCTTGTGACAAGCTTCTGATTTTGATAATGTGTCACTTGTGAGGGGTGATGATTGTAGTACGGCATTGATTGTGACAGGGTTTGGATTGTAACAAGTTTCTGTTTTTGATGATGTGAAGTGCTGACTGGCCAGGTGCTGATTTTGATGATGTGCAGATTGTGATGATTGTAGTGATGCATTGATTGTGACAGAGTTCTGATTGTGGAGAGTTTCTGATTTTGACGATGTGATGTGGTGATTGTAATGAAGTGCTGATTGTAATGAAGTGCTGATTTTGATGTGCTGATTGTAATGAAGTGCTGATTGTAATGAAGTAAGTGCTGGTTGTAATGAAGTGCTGATTGTAATTAAGTGCTATTTTGATGAGGTGCTGATTTTGATAATGTGATGTGGTTTTAATGATAGACATTGCACAGAAATACTTCAAACTGGCTCAAAAATATTAATTTGGCATGATGGCAATTAAGACTGGATTTTGTAAGACGAAAATACACAATATTGTGTGTCGAAAATATACAAAAACCTCAGCGTTGCCATTACGATATTCTGATTAAAACCATTGAAATACCATTTATCTACCATTAGATTGAGTATTGTCTGCAACATGGGTGCATAGAATACGTCTACACACAAAATAAACTAATAACTATACTGAAAGTCATAAATGTAAAATTGAATCCTTATAAAACATGCTAAATTGAACAAAAAATGAACATACCCTACAGTGGAATGTATGATGAAGATGAACATAATTAAGTAGCTAGACAGAACACATTTTATCATGAAAGTACACAAATACATATAACATACAGGGGTGTGTTTCACGAAAGGGGTGTATATTTACACCGGACGTAAATGACGTAATACAATCAACGGAAATGACGCAATACAAGCAAAACCGCGTCATTTACGTCCTGCGTAAATATACACCACAGCCCAGGTAAACAGGTGCTCTTGTAGGCTACAACTATTGTAACGTCAACACTTTCTATTGTAGCGCTACAAGAGTGTCGTGCAACGGGCACCTGAACAGTTAACCGTGGTCATGAAGTTGAGGTTAAAGTATACATGCGTGTTAGTCATGAGAAAGCTTCTGATTTAATGTGGAATATCATGATTACACGCTGTAGCATATCCTTTTTGAGTCTTCGTCATATTGAAGATTCGTACAATGTGACCCTAGTGAACACCAGCTGTAGTATAGAATCCTCATCATACTGAAGATTCGTACAATGTGACCCTAGTGAACACCAGCTGTAGTTTAGAATCCTCATCATACTGAAGATTCGTACAACGTGACCCTAGTGAACACCGGCTGTGGTTTGGGAGCGTCGTAAAGTCCTTCCTTTCTGAGAAATCGGCTGGCGTCTTTCTCGCCTCGCTCGAAGTAGTTGGCGAGGGTCTTCTGCCTGGGCGGGAACAGCGCGTGCCGCAGTCTCAGAAGGTTGCTGAAGTTCACTTGGAAGTCCTGCTTGCTGTGTCGGATGAACAGACCTTTCCCCGGCTTGTCCCTCGGACAGATGCACTGCCGCCCGGCGAACGGCGACACAGTGATCGTCTTCTCAGACGTTTTCAGATCTGGGAGATTGTTGGTGGCCCCACCGTCGATATAGCGCTGGAAAATAAACATTTTGATGATCACGATGTGCACATTTATATTGTGCCAATTCCACGCTCGAAGGTGTGTTCATAGTGCTACATTATTACCCTGGGTATCGTTTCTTGAAGCTCTCACATCTACTATGAGACCATAAGGACTCTCGGAGTCAATCGCCAATACATGGGGATCGTGCACTTATGAGAGCGCCATGGTCTAATAGTTGATCTGAGAGCTTCGAGAAACGATATACCCAGGTCACTGGATCAGTGTGCTCATTTTACTTCTCAACTCCCTGGGGATAATACAACCCAAGCTGTTAAACATTCTGAACGGGAGCAGTCGCAGACGGTAACAATGAGCAACACGACTCACATGTCCTTTGATCTTGGGAGGCTTCAGTCCAGCGTAGAAAGGGATGTAGCTGCTTGCTAGGAGAGCCTAGAGAACAGAAATTGTTACTAATTATAGCTGTGTCATGTGACATGTTACGATGTATGTCTGGCCATACAGAAATTGTTACTAATTATAGCTGTGTCATGTGACATGTATGTCTGGCCATACAGAAATTGTTACTAATTATAGCTGTGTCATGTGTCTGGCCATACAGAAATTGTTACTAATTATAGCTGTGTCGTGTGACAGTTTCATAACTCGCACCTTTATGAGTTCGTCTCTGCTGTCAAACTGCGACATAATCTCATTCTTCTTGGTGTCCAGGTTTGTCAGAGAGATGTGGAGTTTGCCGGATGCGATCTTGTGCGCGTCCGGTGGCAGTATTCCCTCCAGGAAGCGTTCTACCGTCTTCATCAGACTATAGCCTGGCGTCAGTGGACCCAGGGGCTTTGACCGGATTTCCCTGGCCAGATCTTTCGTGAAGTCAACGGCTACCTGCAAAGACGTGCATTCTTACAAGTCCAGTAGAAAACTAAAAAAAAAACTGGGGTTAATTTCACTCAACATGCCCAAATTCACCAGGGTTAGAACTTAACTTTAAAACGTACTCGCTTGAATAATGATATAAATAACAAACCATGAAATTTCTACTCGCCCATAGGATACCTTTAACATTACGAGAAATGGATTGGGCCGCCGGGCGAGTGGAAACTTTTAACCCTGGTTCACTCATCATTGTCAACCAATTATACTTCATACAATAGAGAATGTGGGCAACATTGTGTGTCAACATGGGTAACATCTAAGCAACTTGGTTAACAAAGGGGAATTAAATAACATCTGACATGGCCAAATTAGTCAATGAGGTTAACATACATGACAAATAAACATGAGAAGAACGGCCAAATTAGAACATGGTAACATGACCAAAACAGTCAACATTGGACAGTTGGAACAATGTTATTAACATGGTCAACATTGGGAAACATGGTCAACATAGTCCAAAGAGCTAGACATCATCAAAAACTTATTTCTAACTCGTTCGACTAGGGGAACATGGTCAAAATAGTAAACATGGGTAACATCTATAGCCAAAATAGTCAGGATGGCAGTGATAGAAACTAACTTCAAAACTTACTATCCCGAATAGTGATACAAATAACAAATATAATTAATTTTTACTAGCCCTGGCCTGTGGATATAGCATATTGGGAGAAATAGCCCGGGGCTAGCAGGCTAGTGTTAATTTTTTATCCCTGAACATGATAATTTTTTATATAGCCAAAGCAGTCAGCATTGTCAACACGAGCAACATCATCATGCATAGTACGACCAAGGTCCAAGCTGAAACAACGGTCTTCAGTTCTGAACTTACGGGAAGTTTATCTTGACCAACGACCAGCATGGCGGCTGTCAGCGATCCGGCCGAGGCGCCTGCCACTCGCTCCACGCGTGACAGCAGCGTCTGACCATGGTTGACCAGACACGACGCCACGCCCAGGTGGTAGATTCCTAGAAAGCCGCTCCCACACAGAGACAGGTTGTACTTCATGTCAGTGGGGTCTGTCGTATCATTTTCACTTGGGCTCATCCTTCCTGCCTGGTGTTCCAATTCTGAAACAGTTACATTTTATGTAGCCTCCGTCAAAACTTAGGGGCACGTTATTTACCGTGTGCACCAGCAGTGTAGCTGAAAAATATGGCATGTATTCGGGCACAAGTTGGTATCATTTAATAGAGTGTCCATTTATCTATCTAAAATGCACTTACTTCTAACTTTATAACGTAGGATAAAGACGGAATGGACTCCAGAAGACGATGTGATATCAACAATCTGATCAACGCTCAATGTCGTGATTGCCGGTGACCACAGAGCGGAGCACGCCGGCTAGGATTTGCCGGGTAGCTGTGAAATAAAATAGTCTAGCCGCAGGAAGTTCCCTAAACTGCGACCGGCAAACCTAGCTGGCTTGACAAATAAATCGCCACTAATGATGGTCAGAGCTTCTCGGCCTTGGCCCTATTTATGTTTGCCGGGCAGAGATCATGCTATAGCTATATCACTCTTCACCGGCCATACTCGTCCCATAG
>JAUTBZ010129494.1:0-14415 GCA_032361785.1 Lepetodrilus galriftensis
GGAAGGAAGAACCAAGTAGAAAGGAAGGAAGAACCAAGTAGAAAGGAAGGAAGAACCAAGTAGAAAGGAAGGAAGAAAGAACCAAGTAGAAAGGAAGGAAGAACCGAGTAGAAAGGAAGGAAGAACCGAGTAGAAAGGAAGAACTGAGTAGAAAGGAAGAAAGAACCGAGTAGAAAGGGAGGACCAAGTAGAAATGGAGCACATTGTCATTGTATAATAGGTTTTTCTGAATCTCTAGCTCTGTGGCCATGTGCCAAGGAATCTGTCATTCCAGACTGATGAACGCAGAATGTGCTCACGTCCATGAGAAAGAAAAAAGTGAGAAGACATCACAGAAAGCCCAAGTCATAACAGTCGGACATCTTCATGGAAGACAAGCTGTGCTGCACTTAGAAAGTCTCCGAACATTCGCAACCATCAACAAACATAAAAATCTGATAATTATATTCACCATGGATTTGAAGTTTTTCCTAGCTCTACAAACACATGTTGACTGGGACAGAAATCTCACTGAGAAATTAAAATTATAAAAAGATTATGCAAAAGATAACAACATACAGATCTGCGAAAGAATCTGCAAGGGGGTCGGTTTTAGTGAAGGAATGGTTCAGAGGGTAATGCTACTGATCAAGAATACAGCTGTTCCATGATTATTGCCCCCCCCTCCCCCACCCCACCCCCTCTCCATCATCCTCCCCCAGGCCAATCTCCCCCAGCAGTTTCAACTTACTGGGACTCGATGAAACGTAACCTACATTCATAATTGTACCCAGCGGAACGACATTGAGCCTCAAATTGGCGAAATGGCGCAATTTGCATTTGAGATATGCCAACTTTTAAATCTTTTGAACATTTGGTTATTTGTGTATGTCTATAGCCACACCCACATGTTTAATTATGAATATAAACATACATGCACTTAATTTTATGCCCTATTGAAGGTACGCTATTTGAAAGA
The DNA here is from genome assembly GCA_032361785.1 of Lepetodrilus galriftensis. Classification (NCBI taxonomy): domain Eukaryota; kingdom Metazoa; phylum Mollusca; class Gastropoda; order Lepetellida; family Lepetodrilidae; genus Lepetodrilus; species Lepetodrilus galriftensis. The sequence continues at coordinate 959 of JAUTBZ010129494.1, forward strand.
CTGCCAAAGCCAAATTAAAGTTGAAATATTCAATTTTTTACAATTTGGAATTACAAAATGCAAATAAACAACGTCGTTTCAGGCATTGTGAAGAAGTGTTGTAATTTATACTTCAACCAAATAAACTAAGTGTTCCAGGTTGTTTATCAAAAAGTCTTGTACTTGGAAGTTCAACCAAATTAACAACAAAGTGTTCCAGGAATTATAAAGAAGTCTTGTAATAAGTCCATCCAAATTAACAAAGTGTTCCAGACATTGTCTAGAAGTATTGTACTTGAAAAGTTCAACAAAGATGCGTTGCAATAAGTTCAACCAAATTCACAAAGTGTTCTAGATGTTCCAGATATTAAAATAAACAAATAAACAAGATGTTCCAGGTATGGACAACCCAAGAACCAGACAAACACTGACGAAGGGAGCATTCTTGCAGTCCATAGAAACTTGCCGTTAAACCTTATTAGACAAATAGTTATAAACAAAAAAAATATGTTTACAAAAAAATATGAACTCCTACTAGCCCTAAGTTAGGATACCTTTGGCATTGGGAGAAATGGCCCAGGCTAGCGGGCTAGTGTTAATTTCCATCCCTGAAAAGGAAGCACTCCTGAAGTCCATGTATTTGATTGCCTTGTTGTAAAGCTATTCCACTGGTCATCACTGCCGCATCACTCAGCTGACTGGACATTGGCTGGAGACTGCTCTGGTCACCTAGGGTCACGCATTCACTGGACAGGGCGTTATCCTTGCTTGACCTCACCGACAGGAACATCTGGAATGACCATACCCCCATCAGCACCGCATCAGCACCGCATTCCTCGCCAATGGATTCCACTGGCAGTGATTATATGGCTTCTGTGGTTCCGCGGAATGGGAAGATAATGAAGTTGAAGTATTACATCATTGCAATGACCTACAGCCTGCACATGTCTTGTCCATTCTAGTCCACAGACATGACAATTTTCAGCGTATCAACGGAAATCTGCTGATTTATTTTTCCAGGGGTCGATTTATTTGCAATGGACGTAGCTTAGAGCATAGGAAATGTTGAATTAGACTAGAACATAATTGCCTATTGTATTGGGAAGTATCTCTCGTGAAGTGATTCCTATACTAGTATTAGAACAGTAGGACCCTGCGAAGTAGGGACACACCACCCCTAGACCCTAGGCTTTTTTTCCTGCTGAAATCACAACTCTCTGTTGCCATGTCCGAGTCCAGGTTATGTACTCAACAACATTAATTAAACGTGTACATATTAACATTGCTTTATGGTATTTAAAAGATGAGGACTTTCCTATATAGGCTGCAGGTAGTTTTAAAGAAAGTGCAGATGTTGGAAGAAGATTGGTATCAGATTCCTCAAGTCAACTTCTGAAGTTTGGTGGAAAGCTTCACCACAAAATATCTGCTGGTCTTTGATTAAAAATATCAAGTATATGTGCACATTATGCCATATAGAATCCCATCCCAATGATGCCACAAGAGAAATCATAAATATAGGCTACATGTTATTCATAATGTAATTTATAACACAAGTCTCGAGCAAATGTTGAAATATACTACGGTATATATTATTTGTTCTTTTGCATTACCATAGTTGGTTATTTGAGTGAAGTTGAGGAGGTTTAATTGACATGATTAGCATAAATTGGTGTTATTTGGCTAAAATATATATTGGCATTATTTGGTTGAATTATTTGACTCATTAATTTGACATTATTTGACTCAATAATTTGGCATTGCACCCCAAACCTGCTGTGATAAGATCCTATAATTGCCATAATTTTGCATTTCTTGGCTCAACCTGTCCATTTCTTTGATGTGTCCATCACTGCTCTTCCCAGACTGAACTGACCCCTGGAACACCTGTCTGTAATTATACTTGACCACTGGTCATCCTCAGCTGACCGCAGCCTGTGCACGTGTGTCCAGGTAATCGGCTGTCCAGAAATAAGTGTGTGACCTCTCAACTCTGACCTTAAAATTAATATCTCCTCCTGTGATCTTGGTCCCTGGTTCCGAGCCGTTTCCGGATCATTTTGCCTCCACGGAAGTAATTGAAGCTCTATGGAATGCAAACACGGTGAACATCAAAGATGTAAAATTCATAAATAGACGTGATTTGGGGTGTTTCCTGTTGGCGCTCGCCTTAAGTTATCACCTGCGTTCTTTGGACATTGTGAACATTTGGAAAATACGTTGAAGGGACATGTCCGTTACTTGGATAAGAATATATTATCATTCATATATTGGTTTTGGTATTTGTGGTTTTGGTGTGGTATTAAAATTGAACACAGTGAGTAGAATATCATATTGCAGGAGAAATTTTGATTGTTTTTTTCAAAAGAAAAATATGGCCTCAAATCTTTTGAATGAGAAAAGTTAAAATACACAAAAAAAAAAAAAATTTAAAAAGGTGTGTGGCAGGGTTCTTTCTTTGTCCAAACCTTATTCATGACAAGAGATGAAAATATACCGCCTGCATTTTGCAGCACTTCTCTCCCTCTGAATATCTGGGGGATGGGGGGTGGGGTGGGGTGGGGGTATGAATATGCACCACCACCATTACCACACACATACTCCCTGGGAAGGAGTGTATGTGTGTGCAAAGCGATGCCTCTGTTGTGAGGAGAAGCTCCAACATGGGAACATCTGGCAGATTAAACACCTCCATCAGAATACCTGCCTCTCGTCACTCACTTAGCCCAGAGAGTTATTGCGGAAGTGTTTAGATCCGAGGTCGTATCTCCAGATTTTAATAGGGCAATCTGTACCGTTATTTCTTGCCGTAACTTTGAATGAATCTTTAGCACTGACTTTGAATGATTGTTTAATGTTGTAATGTTTAATGATTCTTTACTGCAGTAATTTTAAATGATATGTTTGATGTTGTAACTTTGAATGATTCTTTAATGCAGTAATTTAAAATGATTATTTTATGTCTTAACTTTGAATGATTCTTTAGCGCACTAACTTTGAGTGATTAGATTATGTAGTAACTTTAAATTATACAGAATAATATGACTCAGTTTTAATTATTGATTTGAATGCTAAAGTATATGTGTTATGGGTCATAATACAAAGTTACTTGCTTATCAGGGTCAATTTGTGAATCCATGAATTGGATAAAATAAAATAAATGAAATAGCATGATGCCATGAATAATGTGAACATTTTAATTTTACCTAAGATAGCTCACTCTATCACTCTCTTCATCAGTATCACTCTTCCTTCAGTATCACTCTTCATCACCGTCCACCATTGGTCAGAAAATCAAACCATTAAACCAATCAAAATTTGGTATTTGTAAAGTGGCTAGTTTTGCTTTTTCATTCTCTTGCATCTTCTGCAAGAGCCCTGAATGAGTATTTTTCAACTCCATACACAAGTGAATGATTTAACGTTTTATTCAGGTAATGGTGTTTTAACTCCTGACAGATGTGTCTGTCTCTCGTACAAGCTGAAACGATAACATCCCTTGAGAGACTAGATTGCTTTTGTCATGTAATCTTGCCATTGGTATTTTGACAGATTACCTACCAGTATGCACAATCTTACAAAGGCTAACCTGCAATATATGCATCTGTTCTGCAATACATTTGTATTGTATTTGACAGGTGTTTTGTCAGGTTTATTTGAAATGCAGAAAACTTTATTTTTGGAAAATGCCATGTTTAATTGAAGTAATGTCATGGAAACGGATGGCTTTTTTTTTGTGGTGGGGGAAATTCAGAAAAAAATAATCCCTTGTTTTCAAGTTGCGGTATAGAAATAGACTTCTTGTTAAGAATTTAGGTTCTAGTTCCATGTTTTTTAATATTTTTTGAGTGACTGAAACACAATTGTGATTTGTTTCCTGGAAATTTTTCACGTCAAGATTTGTTTTGTAAAGTAGACGATGCAGTTTTAATGCTTCTCAGTATACAAATATTTATGGAGTTGAATAACAGCTGACCGCTTGCCAAGTCTAGCTGTGAAGTTTTTCCCTCTCAATGAAATCCTTCTACAAGATAGAGATGTTTCCCATACTTAAGTGAGTTTGTTGGCAGACAGACACAAACTAGCGTGTTTTACGAAGGTGATCAGCTATGAAGACAACTACACCACGACTAACTTTTGCCAGATAAATGCATCAACATGCACAAATTGTGTTTAACGCGATAGTAGTTGTTAGGAAAGCAGTGAAGTGCACTGGTTGACTTAGATGCTATCTTCCTGATGACTACTGTTACCTGCAGTAAAATGAAATATGAGCATTACTGGTTTTGTCATTAGGAGACTGTTTAGGAGGTTGGATCTACTTTTAGAATTATCTTCATGTGTTGAGAAATCTTCTGTAAGATTTTTTAATTTAGATAAAGCTGACAAATAAATTTGTGTTTGCATTTGTCGTCCATTTAATATTGTTGTAGAATAGAAACAGCAAAATAAGTAATTTTTTATTTGGAATCAGAATTAGATTTACCGGTACATCAATATTTAAACACAAAACCAAAACTTCAATTTTAATTCAATAATATTGTAATTACCGGTATAGTGATTTTTGTTTTGTTTATCAACATAACTTTGCATTAACTAGCCAGAACTTATTATATATGTAATTTATCGTCCAAAAATTATGAATTTGTTAAATTCAATTAGTTTGTTATTTATCCATAGTCCATCATTATGAAATGTTGACTTTGTATCTAAGATTGTACAGTAGTCAAAGGTAGTCTTCTTGATAATGTTTCTCCCATATTTGAATATAGGTCAATACAAATTATTATTTGAGTATACAGATATACCCTAGACCTCAGGGTCTGTATGCACAAACATAGTTCAACCACAGTTTAGGCGAAACTAGGTTTAAGCGACGAGTTATACCACTGTTGGTATGATCCTTAAACTACGGTTTAACTAAACTATGTATACAGACCTTGTGAAACCTTAATGCTCAATTAACGTGTCATTAAACCTCCATTAACTAATGCAGTTTTACATTAGCATTAAAAGTCAATGCAGATATAATTGCTAATGACGTCAATAATTAATTACATTTTCATACAACTGTGTCATCATTCTTAGACAAGGTCAAGAGATTCAATTCTTTTACAAAGCCGTATCTACAAACAAACTCAGCATGCTATACAATTACAGATCTTTAATATAGCTAGTTTATCAACAACGACATGACTGATCATCAACTTTGTTTAATAGATTCCAATCCAAATTCTTGTCAAAGTAAAGTTAAGCAAGATGATGGCTCTAATATCTTCTGTAGTAGTTATCTTTTAGTTTCTTAATTTAAACAAATATCACCTTGAAAAGATAAGAGATTCATAGCTTAGCCATTCAGCTAAACAGTTGTGATAATAAAAGTTTGTTTTATTTACAATGGGAGAGAAATGGTGCTTTAACTGTCGGACAGGTTTAGTATCTTTACGACCAATCAGAGCGGGTGTACAGTATCTTTACGATCAATCAGAGTAAGGACATTCCTGTTGCTGCGACTGTACGTATACAAACACTGGCTCCGTGAATCTAAGGGAGGTTTATGTGATGGATGTACAGAGTGTTATAAGCCTGTCTACACGAAGACTTCCCTGTCTGGCAGTCCATAGACTATCAATAGTCTCGACTAGGCAGTCCATTGCACAGAGACTTGTAGACCAGACCCAGTGTGTCTGACTTTGGTCAAAACTTAGTTTAAAAAAAGTATAATAAATATTTTATTATTTTTAGTAGGTTTGTAAATCGATTGTATTGATTTCTTCTTGTAGAGAATGCTTTTATTAGAAACATGTTTTCTTATGATTATCGTCATCGTTGTTGTTATTGTCATTGTGGTTGTGGTTGTTGTTGTTGAGGTGGTCATTGTTATAAATGTTATTTAAAAATATAATAATGCAAATAATACTTTAATAATAATTGTACTACTACATGTACTAATAATGTTAATATCATTTCTTTCATATTTGATTTAATTCTTTTCACCCAAAAGAAACTGATGTGCTTCTTCAGAATTCACATGGTTTTTCAATGATTCCATCGTCAGGATGTATGTTGATAACGAACGTAAGTTCACGCGTAATCCTACCGCGCTCAAACTGTATATTGAGGTCACGTGTCGCCATTCGAGTCCACCATATGCTCATAGACATTTCTGTAAATTATCTGCTGACATATATTTACTGCCACTACTAGCTGTTTGCTGAGCAAATGACAAAATCTCACCCTGATGTGCAAATTAATATAGCGATTAGCTATGTATACATAATGCTGTGTGCATTACGTATACATCACCCGAAACTGCCGACATACGTATACACCGCCCCCGTATATGGACGACACTGAAATCTTATCACAAAATATGTTTATTCATTTATGGGCTGGTCTTTTTCTGGCGTAATCTTTCTGAAATTTATAAGATTTATAAGATTTTTTCTCCAACCCAGTAGTTTTCAAAGCCTGTGTTTCCAATTCCGAGATTTCAAGATTTTTTCCCACGATGGACCGTACATCTGTTGTGTTGTAAGTTCCATTAAGAGTTAACAGTTTCTGAAAACTCGTAGAAATTAATATAAGGATGGTTATGAACATCATGGCAAATTGGAAATTATAATTAAATTATGTTTAAAACATAGAATGGATTAGAGAGAGTAGTTAAATTAATTAACTGTTAATTAAATAATATGATAAATAGTATGAAGCAGCCACCAAATGTTTTTAATTTGTTTCTCAAAAATAGAAGGATTTGTTTGAAGGATAAATTCTAGAGATTAGTCAGTTTTGTTATAAAGGTATTAAGTTGGCCATTTAGATGTGAACATATTGCATTGCCTTCAACACCAAAATCATGACACTACACACACATTGTCACATAATTAATAATGCTCTATAGGAAATCTTTACATATTTATGCATAGATATTTATCTACATTCCTAAAATCATGTAAAACATATTTGACACTGCTACTACAGATCATAAATTCTGTAAAAATAAATTCTCAAATTATTACATTGATATATATAAATTTAGAAACAAAAGTGGTCTTGCAACTCTGAAAATATATGCAGTCTCAATTACATTAATTCCTTGGCTCAATTCATATTTGTAAAACGTCACTTGCAAATTGATTCTTGTCCACCTCTGTAGCCTTACAGGTAATTATCTCTTTATTTCTCAACTATAAACATATTGTAAAATAATTATTTCGTTCATATTTCGTGAATTCTGTGCAATAATGACTACATTATGATCTGGTCAGTTCAATGGACTGGAAAGTCATTGAAGCGTGTCCGAACCTTGAACTCAATTAACCTGTCATTTTCAGGAAGTCACGTTAATTCTTTTATCTCGAGGCTACAATCACAATGTTAAATTAAATATTCGTACAGTGGCGACTCCGCTTGTCGATTATTGTACACATGTGTTTGTAAATAATCATTACTCCCCCCCCTTCCAGGACGAACGGACAATAGCTGATCCCCCGCTATGAGAGGACAATATCGGATACTTGTCCTGCTGTGATAGGACAATATGAGAGACTTGTCCTGCTTGTTGAATGCCAGGACGGAGACGGGACGAACTCTGATTTCTTTGTGTGGGACAAATTACAAGATTATTAAAGTAGGGACATTATGGTTGGTTATTTGTCTGTACGTGATGCTGCACGTGGCATGGATTAATGCGGAAGTTCCGCGATTGTTTCGAATACACCTCCACTCCATTAAAGGCATCAAGGACAGTACCTGGGATTTTACTTTATATTAAAAATCACACTCTCTCAGACTGTCTGTCCATATAATGCTGGGTGCCGATTCTCAAAATAATTGTGATTATATTACCAGAGGTTATAATTTGTTTGTGATAATACTCAAGCTAAAATTTTGTATGGATATCTATAAACAAAACTCTGAATTGAGCATGAGTTTGTACTCAAAATTGTTTCATAATCTTGGAGTCTGGTCTTCTTTACCGTACGATCATATCATTGCAGGTAAGGCAGGGTTAAGTACCTTACCCAATTTTACCTTTCAAATAGGCTACATTCAAGCATGAAAAGAGTCCTATTCATATGGTATTAATATTATTATGTGTCTAGTCTAGGAAATTATCACATAAATAGTCTTATTTGATTTAGGTCCTATAGGTTATTTTTATATTATTTATAAACCACCAATTAAAATCTCATACACAACAGTGTTAACGTATTTATGCATAACTACTGATTCAGTGATTCAAATGCCACAAAACAACCTACATTGCAAAGTTCAGTTCCCCAACAATGTAGAAATCAAAGAAACAACGCATGTCAAATTGCTTGTTTACGTTTCACAGGAATAGGCATGACGTCACTGTATGTTCGATTGAATACATCATAAAGACCACACAAAAATAACAAATTATGTTCTCATGTAGTTCATATTTGATGTTTTTAATCGGCTGGGGGACTATACTTGTCAAATAAAGTGGAAAATACCATTTACAACCAATCCAGGGCCAGAAATCCCATCTATCCCGTACTGACTTGGTTACGAAGCATCCGTCTGGCGGCAAATTAAAATAATTTATTGCTTTATAACATACATATGTATATGTGGTGTTTCATAATGACCACTGTTTTCACTTGACCACTGGCTAGTCCAGACTGACCAGTCATCTTCCAGACAGACTCAGCTGACCAGCTATGTAGTACCGCCTGGATACGGTTAGTTCCAGTCTGACCGGTCTACGGAGTGACCACTTGCCCAGACTGCCTGACCACAGTAGCCATACAGTAGCCACTCTTAGCTAATTCCAGCCCACGGTAATCTAATTCTGGGCCCATTTCATTAAGTGTTTTCGTGTACGTATTTACATCATGGCTTGGGCGCTATCATTTCACACCCTGTTAATATCTAATGCATTAACCCTTTCCTGCTGAGTTAGACACAGGTACAGCTCTTTAGGGCATCTCTGGTTGCCTCCAGCAGGGAGAGGGTTAAAGAAGTACAACCTTCTTACGTTTACATACATACTCTTGATGATGGCAGTATTTCACTGACAAAACGTTGAGTATGTAATATGATAATTTTGATGAAGCCATTATGTTATATTAATTCTTGTACATTGTCATTATCAAAAGCACACACTGTGAAATAACTGAAACAATGTTGAATCTGATAATTTTTTGGTCATATAAAATAATTTATAGAGACAATTTTCCAGAAAGCGTATGAAGAAAAAATAAATAAAATTGAAATAAATTTATTTCAAAATCTTTGACAGGTATACACTATCACGAGTACATCATATCACTCAAATCCTAACATAAACTGTTTTGTTGTTGGGAAATTACTGTAGCGCTCTGAGCAAGCTTTTGGGAATAACATGTACATTCGCACATTTATTATTATCATTATTGCACTCAATATCGCTCTATTGTTCTCCCTGCTGATTTCTAGTACATCATCGTGCATTTTATTTACCTCACAGCACGATACGTGTTGTTTACTTTTCAGCACATTTACAGTTATCTGCATCTGCAATATTTGTCCAACATTTGACCTATGACCTCTGACATTGGGTTTATTGTGTTTCCTAGCAGGTGCAAGGATATACAATATGTCTGTGGTCTAGGAACTAGCAGGGGAATCCCCTTTCATGCTCCAGATATATTGCATGCCTGGTAAATATATCAAATGCATACCTAGGATATATACAGAGTTGAAGACAGATCGGGAATAAGACCCGACTAGATGCTATGGAGATAAGAACGTACACCTAATTCTTTCGAGTAGTTGTATGTATTTTGGCACACAGCATATACATGTACTTCATCTCTGGTTTTGGCAAGAGATGAGTTTGTGTTGTACTTGTAAGTGAGTGAGTTAGAGGTTTTACACAAGTCTACATCAACATTTCAATAACCTTGAGTAATCTTGTTAAAGAAAATTTTCAACTTTAATTATTGCTATTTGCAGTAATAATTCAGCCATGTTTGGTGAAATCATGTTTAATTTAGACTACTAAATTGAGTTAGAAAATATTGCTATAAATGAGTTGTAGAAGATTGGTTAAATTTATTTAATTAATTATTTGGAGTATGAATTATTTTATTTAAATATTTTATAAATAACCAATTATTTGAGATATGAATTATTTTTTAAATATTATTATTAATAAAAGTTTACTGTAAAGTGTTAACATAAACAAAAATCAAACTAATTGTTAGTGGGTGAGCTATGTAATTTTTCTCTTCATTTGAACTTTTGATGCAGGTACAGTGAATATTACAAGAAGCGCAACGTTTTGTTTCCAAAATGCTAATTTAAAAACATAATTTGCTCCTGGGTCGTACTATTTTCCTAACATGCTCAACATCTGCTAATCTTCCAACACAGATAATCTCCACTGGATTATCACAGCATGACAAATTCTCATGTAATTCCCTTCCAATGGTTTTACTGGAGTTTGAAGGGAAGAAAAAGTTCCGCTCTTGCAGCTGTTGCATCAATGTTGTTGTGTTGACAAGTAGTCGAAAAGGCATCTACGAAAAGCTTTTACAAATTGAGCCGATGTCTGCCTATATAAGGACATAGCAGTTACAACCCAGAAGAACAGAGACAAATACAATATTCTTCATTTAATTAAAAAACATTAAAGGAATATTTGAGAAATAATTAAACAAAATTATTTCATTATTAGGACAATAATGTGTAGATTTCCTAGTTGTCACATTATACTGAGGATGAAATGTACTTTAGCATGTTTGTAACAAAACTCGGAGAAAAACATCTTCCTCTTCTTAGATATTGATTCAAAGTCTTGTTATGTCTAAATCAAAATATTTCACTTCCGCTTGAAAATCTTACATTGAATTAAATTTCCCATGACCTCAGAGATATTTTGGATATGGCGCAGTTATGCACTTTCTCTTTCCACTTTCTCTCCCCACCCCCCTCACCATCTCTCTCGCCATCTTTCCCCATATGGGTGAAAGATTTCCACTTTGACTTAAAGCAATAATTACGCATCTTGCCCCGCCCCCTGATTCTAGGAGAAGGCATGCCGACCACCAGAAACGTGGAAATTGCTGAGGTCAAACAAAAAGCGTGTAATTGTTTGTCATCTTGCTTTATCCGGTCAACATACAGCTCTGACCAGCCAGGCATTTTCTCCTTCGGAACGTCGCTCGGAAAGTCGGCGACCACAAACATCACCTTTATAATAATGGAGGTGTGTATAAATAGGCTGTTCAAACGTTGGACCAATTTAGCTGCTTAACTCGCGGAATGCCACGGTTAGCCTTGCGTGGATTAACACGCTGGCAGGGGGGAGCGACGTCAAGACATCGGTGTCGTCAGTGTCGTCAATGTTCTCCTTGCTAGCTGGGAAACATTCAGAGCTGCCGTCTCAATAACACGACACCCCAAGGTTTAATTACAAATCGAAACGACGAGAAGCTGCCAATGTGTTTCATTGCCTAGCGACGTCAGATACATTGTGTAATGTTTGCGTGCGCTATTTGAATCAATACTCATCTTGGATACTTCTCATGGAGTTGAGCATGTTCGGTGTCATGGATTATTACTATAGAAAAGGTAGGCTGATGATTTTACCATTGTGTTATCTTTCTTCAAACCTCTTTTCATGGCAGCTCGATCAAGGTATGTTTCTCAAGGTGTTGATAAGGTATATTTGCGCAATGAGAGAACATATCTGAACCATAGCTCACAATGTCTCTGGAGTCATTCCTGATTGTTTGAACCCCCTTCATATCTTCTGATCCCCATACGAGGACAGTACTTCATCGTTCACATGATCCCAATACAATTGTAAACAAACACTTCATAAATAATTAAATGGAATATTGTTAGAAATTATGTCCATAAAATGGAATTGTATTGTGGACAGTGTTTGTGATAAAACAGTTAATGGTCGTCAGGAGACACGTTATCTCTTGCAAGTTATCTCCTCTGTGTTTTCACTTCCACGTTATCTCCACTTTATCTCCACCACTGCGGAGAACTGTTTTCAGTGCAGGTAGATTAAAATACAATGTTTGTGAAACAGAGGATGCTGCCGATACTAGGGTTCTAACCAGAGTTGTTGGATTGCGAGTCCAATGCTCTACAGACTTAACAAAAGGGGTAACCCGCTGGCCGAGACCAGTAGGAGCATCTTATGTCACATCCTCATGCTACATTTGTATGTACACTGAACAGTCAAGCCATTGCACTCACTCGCTTGTTAGCTCACTCACTCACTCACTCACCCAACCTGCCTGTTAATTCACTCACACATGCACTCACTCACTTGCTTGTCAATTCACTCACACATGCACTCACTCAAGCACACTCTCTCTCTCTCACTCGCATAATAGTTGAGAATATTCCGAGTCAATACTGTGGCTTAGTGGTTAGGGTGTCAGCCCAGAGAGCGATAGGTAGGTGGTTCGATCCCCAGCTACAGCATGCTATAAGATCTTACTTATCGTTTGCTTGGTGCTCAGAATAAAGAGGTAAAGCAAGAACTGGTTGGTTCAGAGTACCTAAGTGGTGTCTCCATGTTCTAACTGCAGCAGGATATTCCATGAGCTAGCACCACCAACCAATGGAAATCCAGTATAGTACTACTAGCAGGGCATTTATGCACAAAACAACAAATCAACAAATCATGATATGAGTAGACTATGAATCTTGAAGGCAGCACCAACCAACCAACCATCTGGGAAGGCGTTCTTAGAAAAAAATGTTAAATATGAAATTATTTTCCAAATAGTCACAGATCTACAGAGTTTTATCTTCATAAAACAATGAAATGAGAATGGTTAATAATATAACTGAAACTCGTTTGTTTCTTAATTGGACGGCGTTTCCACAGTTTTATACAAATTGACTCGGTAATCCTCCTTATTATTAATGGCTGACAGCAATGCTATCACACTGACATTATACCAATATTTGCAGAATTGGATATTCTGTCATAAATTCCCATTATTTCTTGAGATAATTACTCTTCAAACATCGGCATGATAGGATCTATTTATAGATATTTTTTTCCCAGACAGATCTTGTTTTCGTATTGATTGCTCTATCTACCGGGTCATCGTGACTTCTTGGGTTCGCGTGTGACAATTGATAATTTTCGGATGTAGATTTTAGATTTATGACATCCAGGACCATTATCTGGTGACATGACGGGTCCTTGAGGACCATGATTGTCCGAGGGATTTCTGTGAGGGTCCGGTAGGGATCTCGTCTACATCAGTGGCCCTTTGAAGTCGAGTATCCCTCAATGCAAGGTGTCTGTTGCTATATAGCACTATGGTCTATCGTTATGGCACTATTGGCTGTAATTTTGGCACTATCATCTGTTGCTATGACACTATCATCTGTAATTTTAGCACTATTAAAAGATGCTAAAAGGTGGTACTTGTTGTTTCCCTGCTTGGCGCTCAGCATTAAAGGGGTAAAGCAAGGACTGGCCA
>JAUTBZ010129505.1:0-14415 GCA_032361785.1 Lepetodrilus galriftensis
TGGTATTTAGGTTTCAGTACAACTATAAAGTCGGTAGATTAATTAGATCTGCACTGTAAAGACAGTGGGCCTCACTATAGTTGTATGGAACTATTTCTGTCAATGCAATGTTAGTGTGGGAAACAAATCTGTGGAGAAAATGAAGACTATTGATTGGTAATCTGCATGGACGTGTCTTGTTAGTTTGGATTTCACTCGCCTTCTATATTCCACGGAGTTGAACCACACTGTATGTTGCAGGAGGAAAAAAGAGCCTTGGATTTCTCTATGTTGAAGAAAATCTCAAGTTCAGAAAAGCAGGTGAGTATTTTTTAGCTTATACTACATTACACAATCTCAGATTCTTTAACCATTGAAATAAGATTTGAGGTAAGATTTGAGGTAAGATTTAGAGTGTAAGAGTTTACCAACAGCAAGTTATATGTGCTGCTTCTTGACTATATTGAGCAATTATTTCAGGAAGGAAATGAATGTTATCGGCAAGGCGACTTCCGCAGGGCTCTCCGCAAATACCGGCAGGCTGTGAAGATCATGGAGAACATCCATCTGAAGAACGTGGACGAAGAGAGGGAGAACAACAAGTACCTGGTGAAGCTGTATCTGAACCTGGCGCTGTGTTGTGAGAGACTCGGAGAGGTGCGCAGAGCCATCGACTTCTGCTGCCGCGCCCGGAGGATTGAACCGCGGGACGTGAAGGTCCTCTACCATTACGGCAAGGTAACGTTCCTCATGAGCCAATGATAGAATCTGTGAAAACTGCCGTATTGAACAGAGTCGTGGAGGAGTTCTGTAAGTGAGAAGATTTATTTGGAGTGCTAAGATTGAATTTTGTGGATTTCAGTCTTTACGGATGAATGGGGAGTTTGATCGCGCCAGGCTAAGTCTGCGAGATGCCCAGCGAATACAACCCAACAACCCAGACATTACCAGGGAAATGAAGAAACTAGATCGGTGGGTGTCCCCTCCTTTTAAAAAAATATATTTAAATTTAATATTTAATTATTTTGTAAAAATTTAATAAAAATAAAAATACACTAATAATGAAAATATTGTTTAAATCATATTTGTTGAATACAATTATAAATACTGAAAACTCTTGACAGTAATTTACACTGTAAATCAGTTCCAGCAACATGCAATCACTGTGTTTTTACCATTTAGTTGTCCCCCCTTGGTTCATTTTTATCTTGGGATATTACTGTTGCACAATGGCTGAATGAACCCAGTTTAAAGTGTAGATTATTCACCACAGGGCTGTGTCAAACTTCCACACGATAGAGACGGACATGTGCAGGAGAATGTTTAGCCAGCCTACTGGGCAGACGGAGGGTAGGTCACAATCTGGGCTGCATTCAGGCTGCAATACTTAGCTCTACGAAGTATATCTAGCGCTACTGTAAATGAAATGTAAAATACATGTACATGAAGGAATTAAAAAAAAATATATAAAAAAGCAAAAATGTTTTGAAAGAAATTAGTGGGTTCAAATAATTAGAAAATTATGATTTGAGAACAAAAAAGAGGCCTTGTTCGTATTTTAAGTGTCGGAATCTTTTTTCTTAAGCGATTAATTTTGGTGTTTTGAACTAATAGAGGGTTCAAATTATTATGGTATTTACGATATTGTCTGGTTGTAGACCCAGCAGTGGAGGAGGCCAAGAGAAACGCCAAACAGAAGGAAGAATGTACGTCCGAATTTCAGCAGTCCGTCTACAACAAACTCGTGTAAGTTCTAGCTGCTGCTGTGTGTGTGTTGAACACCTAGGTAGTTAAACCGTAGTTTAAGGATCATACCAACAGTGGTATAACTCGTCGCTTAAACCTAGTTTAGCCTAAACTGTGGTTGAACTATGTTTGTGCATATGGCCCCTAGGAAATAATATAAGGAACTGATATTTGCACAATACCTGGTTGAAGAAATTTGATGAATATATCACATGTACTGTAGTTTGACATATATTTAATATCCAAAGTTGTAGTTTACATTGTATCTATGTGAAAAGGTTGAACGTTTCAATTGCAAGTTATCTTGTTGATATTTATTTGCATTTCGATATATATTTATTTAAAAAGTGTTCTTGTTTTTTATTATGTTGAACATGTACTTTACAAGTTGCTGAAGTTTTCGTTTGCTTATTAGAACAACTGGATTTAATTACGAATATTAAGAAGAATATTAAAGCCAATAGTTGTTGCTTATTTGGAAGATGGTATACAAATGTCATGTTATTAAATGAAGGAATGAATCTCATACAAGTAAATGGCAGCATATCCATATTAGGAGGTAATATCAACACATTCTGACAGTATATTGGAGATGAAAGATAGATATATGACTACATACAAAGATAGATATATGACTACATACAAAGATAGATATATGACTACATACAAAGATAGATATGTGACTACATACAAAGATAGATATATGAGGAGACAAAGAGTAATGCACTCTAGAAAAGTGGGTATTTACTGGTCATGAGAAGGACAGTTAATACATGGGTATGAGGAGTACATTAGGCATGGTGGAGGCCCGCAGTGTTATCACAGAATCTCTATGACAGATTGGGAACACTGCGGAATCGATTGAAGACTGATATCTATGAGATTATCTGGGAAATGGATATTGACAATTAACTGGGATATGCAGTGGTGATTTATTGTGCATGTAATGGAATCATGGCTGGCTTGCGGTGGTCTAGCATCCTGATAACTCATGACTTTCAGCTCTTGTATTGATTGAATATACAATTTATAGAAACAGTTTTAATTAATTTTTTTTCTGATTTTTATGTTTAATACTGTATTATCTCTCTCCCTCTCCCTCTCTCTCTCTCTCTCTCTCTCTCTCTCTCTCTCTCTCTCTCTCTCTCTCTCTCTGTCTGTCTCTGTCTGTCTCTCTCTCCACCTCTCTCTTTCTCTATTTATCTTTCTCTCCCTCTGCAAAGGGGTGAAATATTCCTGATGCGATGTTAAAATCAATATTCACTCACTCACTCTCCCTCTCCCTCTCTCTCTCTACCCCTCTACCTCTGTCTCTCGTCTCTCCCTCCTTCTCTATCTCTATTTCTCTCTCTTCCTATTTCTCTCTTTCTTTCTTTCTTTCTCTCCCTCTGCAAATGGGTGAAAGAGTCCCGCAGCGACATTAAACTCCATATTCACTCACTCACTCTCCCTCCATCTCTGTCCCTCTCTTTCCTTCTCTTGCTTCCTCTCTCTCTCTACTTATTTCCTCTCTCTCTCTCTTTTTCTTTCTCAAATCACTAGTGCAATATTAAGACAGGGTTTCGCTGTTAGGAATGGGGGTAACCGGGGGCTATTTCCAGCATGTTGGTTATCCACTTTCCCCCATCATAGCATGTTTTCTAAACAGCCTAAGAGTTTGGTTCAACATGGCACATCCACAACTGACAAACACTTCGCTCTGATTTACCTTTCAAGATAGATGACCTCAGTTGGACTAAAGATAAAAACAAAACAAAGAGAAATGATTGTTGTTTCCCATTAAACTATTTGACATTGCATCTAAAACAAGCTTGGTTTTCTTGAAGATAGATGCCAAGATAGTCAGAAGTAGCATTAGTCTGTAATGTTTTCTTTTACTTGTCAGTGGGGCTGTTTCCTCTGACACAGGGTTGTAGAGTTCTCTGACCGTGGGTTAGGGTGGGTTAAGTATCCGCGCAACTGGCCAATACTGGCCAAAGTAGTACCCGCATTAGTTTGTGTTGCATCCCTAGCAACCAAAAACACCTAAAATAAATAGTTTACGAAATGAATATTGGAAATAGTTTGCATCTCATAGGAATTCTTAATGCCATTTTGTTCATATGTATCTTGTAAAGTTAATTATCTCTGCGTGCACAGTATGAATTTGTATGAACACATCTTGGAGCACGTGCAGTTAATGTGTGCTTCTCACTGTTTCTAGATGAATTTGTGTTAGTTTTCTCATAACCTGCATAGCTCAGACGATAGAGTGTATGGTTCACAATCAGAAAGAGTTCGATACTGACTAATGTCAAGATATTTGATGAAGTAATGACTGTTTGAAAAGTACAAGTCAAAAACTCTTCAATACTACAATGTTATTCTGGTAATGGACTATATCCTATGCTATATTCTAATAGTGAGTCACACACTTTTCCATACTGAGAGGTAATGGACAGATTTCCAGTGCTAAAGTGGAGCAACTATTTGATCACATCCCGTTGTGGGTGGGTCCTCTTTGGTTCCTAGTCTTGATCCTGCTCAATAGTATACCGGATATTTCCTCTCAGTATTTCACCTGGAGGTGGAGGCAGTGAAGAACTTCAGCAAAACATTTTGATGGAAGAAGTACACATTTTTATGGGGTGATAAAAGCTGCATTCATCTGCAAATTAGCATTAAGGAGAAAACCCTGTTAGACATAACTATTTTCTACCTTAAGTGTCGATTTTATCATGATGTAAAGAACATTCTTAGCAAAATGTTTCGAAAATAAATTTCTGTATTATTCATACCTGACTTGATACATATGAAAGAAGCTTTGAGAAAAAACGTTTGGTGGCACAGCTAATTTGCACATTTCATGGACACTGCTCATCCCAGGCTTATAGATAGTTCTCATCTCATCTCACCTTGTAAACAGCAAATCTAATTTCAATTTCATGCGTGTAGGTGCCCAGTGAACGTGTATTGATGATTTACTGTCCCATTACACATCGGCTGGAACCACAGTGTGGGTAGATGTTGTTTGAGAAGTTTATTTATTTCCTTGGCCTAGACCCTGACATGGCTGTGAACGTGTGGGGAGGAGTGTGGGTTCGATAACACCATGTCCGACAGGTGTGAAGAGAACCCGGGGTTTGTGTACATGTTTACACGGCTCCCAGTTTATGAAACGGATTATCCCCTTACCCCTCCACCTCTCTCCCCCCTCCCCTGTCCCTCTCCTCTACCTGACATGTCTTACGTCAGTCGTGGCCAACCATCATGCTATGAATCTGTCAAGAGATTGTAAACATACACACATCTAAGCTTCACATCGGTATTTGAACATTGGGGTTTGTTATATAATAGTAGAATGGAAAGGAAAACAATGGTAGATGAACAGATACAGCATTGTAGTTTTTGTTGTACATTTTAAGTTGTCAACTCATCATGAGGGAATATATGGAATGATGTACCCGCTTGTGCGCTTTTGTGCCCCGAGCCATTAGGCTTTTAGTGCATTGATACAGTGTTATGCAAATGATCACCTATAAAATACCTATAAAATGTTAATTCAATATCTGTAATAAACCAATGGAATATCATTAAGAAACAAAAAGATCTCGTGTCTGTTTTTCAATAATTAACTTTTCTTGGAGGTTAATCTTAACCATATTGTCTGGTCTTTCGTCTAATGCTATTCCTCGCATGGGAAGGAAATGTGTTTATGCAAATGAAGATATTCATCACTGTGCCCCTACAGAGTTTATCGTAACCAAGAAAACCGTCAGTTCCACTCCGAACATAAATTGGAAGTAAATGTAAATTATCAACCGTGTGTTGCCTGGGGATGTTTTGCATATGCTGCCAGTTGATCAGTATATATCCCCAGGGCTTAAGAGCCAATTTCCTGTGCAAATGATAATCGCATATTTATTTGGCTGGTAGACGACCTGGAGAGAAGCGCGAGTGTCAAGACCAGCTCGAGGACCTCTTGGTGTATATCACTCTGTTATTTCCTGCTATTGAATAACAAAGTGCCATGTCCGGTGATTAATAAATTGTTTAGTGCGATACACAGCACCTTTTCATCCCACAAACAGGGACTTATTATTTTCGGTACTTTTAATGGTTTTCTGATTACTTCCGAGTATAGATTTCGCAGTTCTTCAGTGTTTTGCTATCCTGGGCAATTGACGGCAATGAGCGATTAATGACCTACTTTGATTAATGATGCCGAATATTAGAAATAGAATAGGTATAAACGCTCTCGTTCAATCTGTTCAGTATTGCTTTATTTTTTATTTCCAGACATCTTCAATTTTACATTTGATTAATGATGCTTAATATTAGAAATAGAATAGGTATAAATGCTCTCGTTCAATCTTGTTTTGTTTTTATGACCAGACGTCTTCAATTTTGATTTGAGAGCTTTGCGTTTCGATCCATTTTATTTCCTACTTGTCAGATCCAGAAATGTCAGAAATTTGTCGTGCTCTAATGAAGTGGGCTATTGAACATAGCCTGAGAGTCGTATGTATAGGAGCGAGAGTATTGGTTACTCGTACCAAATGAAGCGTGAAATTGTACTTGTTAGTGACACGTGTGATGTAATGGATTGTTTTCACCACGTGAAGGCGTGGATGCGAAAGTGTAATTAGGATAATTGAGCTAAATGGTGCAATCAGCGAAAATTGTTTCCACTCTAATTATCCAACAACAGCTCTCGAGATAATGTTAATGACAGGGTGGAGATATACTCTCGAAGGCATGTCAGATCTAAATTGTCCTCGTAACCTATCAGGACAGTTTGTGTTGGGTCTGTTAGTTAATTGAAGTGTTGATATAACACTAGAATGTTAGCTGATTTGATGGGTATGGATCTATTGTAGTCAAGTGGTCCGCCACTCATGACAGCACAGTTAACAAAAAGGTTTTACTTTTATGCTAGTATTGAAACTTATTGACTTGTCTTCTTAAGTATGTTCTATAGTGTAGACCTAGGCCTATTTTCTTGAAACTTCTTAGCTAAGAATTTCTTAGTGAGAAAAGATCTCTTCCAAGAATTAACATAAGCAGAAACCCAGTTAGGCAAATCTTTAGTACTTACGAACTTCTTAGGACTTACGAAGTTTCGAGAATACGGGCCTAGGTAGATATGAAGCATTGTTCCCATTTGGTTTTAGCAGGTTATCATCCTGTTATTTTGAATATGGTATCAGTTGACCAATCACAAACATTTAAAATGATACCTCCTGGAGATATCAATTTTAACTACAGCATATATCTATACTCTCAGAGCCAGGATTGGGTGATAACTGATATAATTATGATATTTAATATATTTGATAGATAATATAATTTCTGTGAAATATTTCATCACGTATAACTGAATCATGTAATCTATTTATTACAGAATGTGAGCACCAAAGTCGTTCATTTCTATAATAGAGTAAATCTTTTGCTACAATTCCCTTTTCATTTCATGATGTCGACTACACATTCACATCTCACCCAGCTGTTGTGATATGTATGTATGTCAATCATTATGTCATGTTCATTTCGCAATGTACAACAAAGTACTCCTACACGTGGATTTGATTTGTTTTGCTTGCCTCCGAGTCTGGCTGCCGTTGTGGATTGGCTGTGTGGATTTGCAGCAAGGATTGGGCGTGTAATGTGTTTTCTTGCCTCCCAACGCCTAGGAGATCCTCACTGGGAATATTTATACCCTCATGGGAGAGTTTAGAAGCCGCGTGTCAGAGAGTCTTGGCATAGATCGGCTCATGTTTTCTACGGGTTTTTCACCACGAACAAACTAGTCGGATTGAAAATGCGCTTTACAGTCTGGTAAATTGTGATAGAATAAATGCTGGAAATATGGACTTTTAAACAAAAAGGGTCAAATTTCGGCTCTCGGAGAAATAAAATAAGTGTCTGGACAATCTCGGCAGCAAAGTGAAATACTAATATAATTGTCAATTGCTGGGAGTTTCTTAAGTCTGGGAATTGTTATGGAGGATAAGGGCAAACATTTATGGCACTTGAATCGTGTCCTGCACGTTTATGAACATATGTAATCCAAGTGGTGGAGAATGTCGCTGCAATGAAACGACATGACCGACATTGTCAGACCCGGTGTATTGTGCGGAGACAGTTAGATATCTCCCTGGTGAACGGAATTCTTTTGCCCTCCTGTTTCCAAGCAGATGTTTTCAGCATGGCTTTGAGGTTTTGCTTACAAAGTCCTTTTTATCTGTGGCGTTATTGTTTTTGTTTCCCAGAACAGTAAGTCAGGATTATGAATTTCTTGTGGTAGGTTCTTGTACTGCCTTTACTTAATGGCTCCAAGCTGTGTAAACCTGAAGATAACATCAAACATTTGTCAATGTGTCAATCGTCCACTTAATTTGCAACGTTCACTCATTGTATATGCTTTTGATAGCTTTCACAGCTGTGTGGCTACGACTTTGTTTAGAATTAACATTGTTTTGTCATGAAATGTATATATTTCAGGGAATAAGTGTCACAAAGTTTATCAGTTGGATGGAAAATGAGAAATAAATTACAGTTTACTGAAACTGGTGATAATCAATAGTAATGTTCATCAAAATAGAAAGTGACATTTTCTTTATTTAAAAATATTTTTTTTGGAATTATCACAAATATAAAATTGGTGAAAGAGTCCTGCTGCAACATTAAGCAACAAATTACTCAATTCTTTTGTTAGAACAGAGTAGCAAAGTTCACTTAGACTGTACGTCATGTGATATTCATATTTACTGGTAGATGTAGCATCATCAGCATCATAATTGGTTCCTGTCAATTTCACATCATTATTCCATAGCCGTCTCCCCAGCTCCCCCATTTGCAAGTGACCATACCTACTTTACAGCAAGTTTACGTCCATTTCTCTTCATTGAAATCAGATTAACTGAAATATTCCCCACTCCTCTATCCCCGAGTATACACAATTTACACTGGGAGATAACACGGTTTGCTTTGGTAAGAGTTCAGGGCCCTGTGTTTATGGTCAGCTTGAAAGAGCCAGGGTTAAACTAAGGAGCTCATGTCACAGATGGGCACATTTGTGACCATGCATAAATAAACAGAAGCCTACGTCCACCTCTGACCCAGGCTGCGCCAGACACGTTCTGACGGACTCCAGGATAAACAGTGCGTGCACCTCATGCTGGTGTCTGTGCAGGAGTACGGTCCTCGTAAAACATCCGGGAGATATGACACGGACTAACAGCCAAGTCGGGGAAAGTTTAAATTAGCTGACCGGGGATAGTTTAGAATCTCTGACCAGTGATATGACACAGACTAACAGCGAAGTCGGGTTTAAATTCGCTGACCAGGGATAGTTTACAATCGCTGACCGGCGATACGACACAGGACTAACGGCAAAGTCGGGATAGTTTATAGTCGCTGACCGAGGATAGTTTAGAATCTCTGACCAGCGATATGACACAGGACCAACGGCAGAGTCGGGATAGTTTATAGTCGCTGGCCAGTGGTCCATCGTGTTCTGAGGTTGTCCATGAGCATAAATTTGCAGGACATGATGATGGCTAGGGCAGTCTGGTGGTCGTAAACCTTGGAGAGATGCGACAGTGACTGAAGACGTGACCCGGTGAGCTATGTTATCTTCACAAGCGGGTCCTGGTTGGGTCTATAGTGTTAGTCACGCATTGTGACAAGAATGCTGTCAGGTACATTGAGTGGATGGGTTCATTTATTCCTCATAGATTTAACACCTGTATGAATTTGGTACCTCTTGTAGTAATAGAGTTTGAAGTTTAAACAATTCTTTAATACAAAGATGTTGGGTTTTTTAAGGGTAATATTTTGTAAGAAAGGAACCCAAACATTTTGATTGCCAGATGGTTTGCTGTGTGTTAACAAAGATACCATGTAAAATATTGCTGTCAAACAAATAGAACATGTTTAAATATGTAATTATTCAACACTCAGGAGTAAGAAACTGGTTTCCTTTTTTCACTTTCCTAATGAATCATTTCAGAAAATTGGATCATTACCCTTTACCTTAATAGCATGCATTTCTTCAGAATTTCAGGCATATTTTATGCATTCATTGTCTCTAGAAAAATTACTTGTACCACAAAAAATATTGGTATTACCATTTGTTATCTGTTAGTGAGGTCTTCCATGCATTGGGAATTGTTTCTTGATGTTGGACTGGGTTACTGCCTACTGACATTCATTTGCACATCGCCTCCCTAGGGGAACGAGTTTATCTTGCCCTCGTATGTCAATGTGGCACTCTGGGTAATGGCTGTAATCTCAAGCTCAAATGTCAGGAAAGGCGCCATGGGTCATAAAAGTATAACCAAAAAAAATGTTCTATGATGAAGACGATTTTATGGAAACTTTATGTAGTACTTTCAATGATTTGGTTAGAATTCAATAAAACTGGTTACAATCTTTAATGATTCATAATTATGTACGTTGTAGATGCTTTGGGGATTACAAAGGGTTGATTAATCACAAATGATGGCACTATATAAATGGACGTATTATTAAATTCTTGAATAATTTTTGAGTCAATTCGTTTGTTGAAGATGCAGTGAAATATAGAATTATTATCTATGCAACACATTTCTCATTAATGAATGTGAAATATAGACATTGGCATGTAGTGAACACAGAACTGTGCACTGGACTCCTGGGCCTCCCAGTGTTGGTCTATCCCAGTGTGACCCTGGCTGTATCATAACCACAGCTCCCTGCACAGAGCGACTACAAGACAAGCATGACCACTGAAGTTAAACTAATCAGTGTCTGGTGTATCGCTGAGGCTTGGACTGGTCGGCCAGGGATAGGAAGGTGTACAGACAGGCTAATCTGGAGGAGGTCTTTGAGACCAAACTCTATATTTGCCGTACATCATTACCAAAATCTGCATGATTGTTATGAAGCTCCGAGTTAACAAAGCTGGAGTTTGAGCACCAGGGGTGCATTCAAAGACATAAGCTAAACTGGTTCCCTGTCTCTTGTACAGTTCATACGACTCTTGAGACAGTGGCTAGTTTGATAAGCCGCTTGCGTCTTTGAACGCACACCAGGACTAGGACACTGGTTACCTGGGGTAGCCATGCCGACTCGATAATGGAATATACTCTGTGGCTTGGGATTCAAAGATAATATCAGTCGATTTGAAGGCGATAACTGTCTTAAGCTAGATTGGCAACTGTTACTGTATTGACAACTTGTAATGGTACCGTATATTGCTAAAAAGAAATTTTGATTTCTGTTTGACTAAGAATTCTGGAATGGTACGGAGTTGTGGTACAAATGCCTACCAATTCTTAGTGCTATTGTGCTTCACACATAAGTGTAAGAATTTTATAATGGTTTTGAGTTTTGGTACAAATGGCTACTAATGTTATTGCTGTGAGATGATTTTGCATATAAATGTAAGAATGATTAAAATAGCATGGGGTTCAATACAAAAATGCCCGTTAATTATATTGCTTGACACCTAAACGGACGAGCAAGACGCAGGTTCACAAGACGCAGGTTGACGTAAGTGTGGGCAAGGAAGACTGTGTCCACTGCTGTGGGCATGTAGTGTATCTGCTCAGGTCAGCATCGCACCGGACCACTAACTGGACTAAGTAAGCATTGATGGAGTGGCAACTGAACAAGCCTGGCCAGTTTAGGAAGTGACCAAGTGGACACAGAATTAGTTAGTGTCTGGCTTGAATTGTATAGGAAGTGAGCCACAAGCTGGCCAGAGTGGCCGAAAGCTGGGCCTGCCATTGATTTGACCAACGTGGACTCGGAATACTAATCAGGAGGTAGCTAGGGGAGAAACCTGAAGGAAATGTTTGTAGAGGGACAGTGGTCAGTGTGGAGGGACAGTGGTGGTCAATGGAGGGACAGTGGTGGTCACTGTGGAGGGACAGCGGTGGTCACTGTCGAGGGACAGTGGTCAGTGTGGTCAGGATAGATATTGGGGAGGACATGATGTGATGAGGTATTTTTGTAGTGGCTATGGACAAAGGAAGAGGTCACTGTGCTTGTAGATAAACCAAAGGGTTGAGTGATGTGTTAGGTAGACTTCAAAGCTGCCGTGAAGTTTGGATACAAGTTGGTAAATGGTACATGAATGTTTAGATACCAAACATGAATATAAACATGCAAGTTGAATATATGAATTTCTATTTGTATACATTAGCACTAAGACTATGTTAGAGACTGCACAGAGTTGACACTTCTCTACAGAAGCAATGATGTATTGGGCAACGCTCAATGATATACTGCTTTAAATATACGCTAACATGTTATGACTTCCTCAGACAGACTTCCCATTGGCGAATGATATACAGGCTTAAATGTACTCCGACTTATTATGACTTTGTCAGACAGGCTCCCCAGTCAGTGAATGATGTATTGGTCTAAACATCCCTCGACTTACGCCTTTGTCAGACTGCCTTCTGGTTAAGAGTCGGAGAGTACTAGAAAGTTGTGTTCTAATTGCCGACATAGAAACGGTTTGTTTGTCCAGATTGGATTTCAGGGGGCATTAAAGTCTACCTTGTGGTAGTGGCCGAGATGAGTGAGTGCTGGGGTCCTAATCTCCGTGTTTCTATCTCTCAGAGTAAGCAAGGACCTTCCTTGATGGTTCCTCTAGTTGAAGGCGATAGTATCTATGCTTGTTAATGGCCTGTTCACTGTCCAGATGGTGGAGTGTCATGTGTCCTCTCGCCAGCATCAGTTTGGAAGGCAATGGTAGAAATCTCACCATTGTTTTCAGAACTATGATATATTGCTCTCTGAATTGTAAGCAATTACGTATTGTTAGTAGTATGCAATACAGCAAGATGTTGCCACAAATTGCAATTTTGCACTTGGGTTAAATAATATATGTATATAGCTAAAATAAATGTAAAAATCCATGGTTGGAATATTGAGTGACTAATTAAATAGTTAATCAAGCATGTCAGGTTTATATACTATTAATGTTTTCAAAATTGAATTCATTAAATATTTTATGCAACCATTAATGAACTATTAACACTATTTTCCAGCAACTTTGACATGACACATTGTGTTGGTTACACTAACATTGAACCAATCATCGTATGCATTCATAAAGGTGGATATTTTGTTAGCTGTCTTGAATGCCTGTCTACATGTCTGTCATTGTGTACTAACTGCAATGCCTCTGAAAGCACTGGTTTCATAAAGCTAACACAATACCTGGCCCCGAGTTTCGTAATCTCGGGGCCTGAGTATTCTCAGCAATGTTGGCACCGAGTGATGATACTGGATACAACAAACAATTCCAATACATTTTCAAATGAGGCTTCAATGGTCAAGCATATTTCAAGGATACCGTCCTCAAATTGTGTGGCCAAATCCAAATTTCAGAAATGTTCTTCTCTACATGTCAGTCATTGTGTATTAACTGCAATGGTCCTGTAGACCTCTGATTCCACATACATATATTCCAACCAATATTGTGACCCAATTATATGAAACGGTTCCAATTTATTTGCAAAGACTGCATTGGCCAATCAAGTATAGTCCAATCAGAACTTCAGAAATGTAGATTATAGATTACCAAGTGAACTACAGTAATATATTTTTTTTGGTTTTCCTCCTGGAACTAATGTCATTATAGCAACAATAGAGGAAGCTGATATGCCCTCAGTCTCGGGCTGTACTTTACATATGGCTGTCACCATTGATAAACCTTGCTCTGGTGCACCCGTCACAGCTGCCAATGAATATTTTATATACACGGGAACTTTTCAGATGTGACTGATAAGTCCTCATTCTGCAAAGTTTACAGAGGTTTTTTTCTGCCTCGCATGACCAGGTTCTAATGCTAATGCTATAATAATCATGTTTTCCTTGGAGATATACGGTCCAGCGAACATTCGGAAACAATGGATATGCTATACCCGGATGTTTTCCCCAAACACCAGGAAATAGATCTAAAACACTGATATGTAAATTTCAGATGCCGCTCAAAAGCAATAATTTGTCTTTTGTCTACTACTGTTATGTTTACCATCTGATATGGAATACATGAGTTTATAATTGTTTGTTATGTTTGGATCTATAGATGTTTTGTGTGTAATAATATAAAATATATAATATTCCTATTCAAAGCACATGGATTCAAATTCTGATGTCTATGGGCCAGGTACTTCCTGTACTTTTCCTACCATCAGAAGATTCCTGCTTCTGGCTGGGCTGGAAGTCACTGATAATGCTTGGCTAGTATTATTATGATGTCTGTTGACAGATCACCTGCCACGGGTAGACTTTATCTACTAGTGATATCCCAGGCCATGTGCTTTCTGTACCCTGTAGCCAGACTAGAACATAATATCCATTATAAGATATTGGCTAATGGACGTGGCTGTAGTGGCCACGATAGTCAGTGGCACTAGATGGCCACACAGTAGAAGAGGATGAACGTTTCTGGAATTGACTTTGGAGTATAAGTGTGGATGACAAAGGAAATGAAAGGGTTATTAGTGAGAAGATCCAAATGTGTCAATCATCGTAGAGTTTACCCAGGCAATTTGGGTCAAATGTCGATCTACTGTATCCTTCATCATTGCTGCCAGGGTTTTGCTGAAATAATCTTGCTGTGATGTAAAGAGCTCATTCATTCATTCATTCATTCATTCATTCATTCATTCATTCATTCATTCATTCATTCATTCATTCATTCATTCA
>JAUTBZ010129516.1:0-14415 GCA_032361785.1 Lepetodrilus galriftensis
TGCATTTATTTTCAGGTAAAACCGTGCTAGACGACCATATCGGCCAACCAACTGTGATATTATGCCTTTAAGAATAATTTAGAAAATGTTCTCAACCTATGACGAGCAACAATAATATATTTTCTGATATATATATATCCTATCTGATATATATATACTTCTTTCACCAGATGTACTTTCCATACTAAGTTTGAGAAATCATTTAAATGGTAAATTATGGAACCACCAACTTTATAAAATGATCTATTTTTTCCCCAGGTTAATGCGAACTCCAGAGAAGATTACAGGAGGTATCTAGCATATGATAATAATATGTGTATGGTTCTGACTTGGGTCTTCGTTTCCAATGTAGATTTTTTCAAAACCAAAGAAACAAACGTTTCTTGTGCAGTAATAAACAGATATGGTCTCCCAGTTTAAGGCAGTTAGCTAAATTATGTAATTAAAGGTGTGTCCAGAGCAGGCTTTCTACCTGTCGTTAATCAATTCGTCAAAAGTTCTCATTTCCTAATTTCAATCTGTTACAGACTCTCCTATTATTCCAAGCCAGGACATCAGTTTTTTGCTTCACAAGAAAACTGAACAGGTAAAAATAATCAATGTACACTATACTACACTAGTTATTGCTAGATTGTATTACTATTAGAGTGTCCTCACTAATGCCAGGGACACCAGACAGAAATGTGTACAAGACGATCACTTGTGTAACCTTTCATGAAGCTCTCTTTAACTCTCTCCCTGCTGCATTAGGCACATACTACTCTGTGGGGCATCTCCGGTTGCATTATTAAGCAGGACGAGGGTTAAGTTTAAAAAAATATATATATATATATATAAAAAAATAAAAATTAAAAAAATAAATAAAAAGTAAAAAGGAAGAGGGTTAAGCCACTAATAATAGACATTTGACTAGTTCACTACTCTATGCCAATACAAAGGATAGTCCACGGCTCATCCTGAAAACTGTTGAGAAAAGCAGATATAGATGTTTAACATTGAGAATTACAGTTGTGATGGACAATTACATTTTAAAATAATTTTTATTTTACAGACAAGGGATGCAGACTACGTCACAGAGCAGGGTGATTTGTCTTCTGATGACGAGTCTGCCATGTCTCAGTCCATCCTCATCAACACCACGAGCTACACTCCCAGCTACACTACAATGGACACAAACAATGGAGAGAAGGTTACACATGGTTTGCACCCATCCCAAGCAGGGCAGGACCACAGGCCAAGGCGTAAAGCATCAACGGCAGATCTTCTGCAGCAGCCGTTCAATACTCAGATACTGGACAAGGTATTCGGTGATCGGCGAACTTGTTCTACCCATGAATCAGGTCCAGGAGATGGAGCGCCCGTGGACGCCGACCGTGATGTCGGTGGCCGTACACGTCCTGGGGGAACACCCAGGTGCGAGTCACAGACCACTCTACCTGCTTCTGAAGAGTTCTCTCAAGATGTCTCTTCAGCCGAGAGAACTTCTGACAAGAGACCCATGGACTCGCTACGTCCAAATTTGACTGGAAAAGCTGAGAGATGTTCTTTGAAACAAAGCTCCACAGGAAGTAGTCTGGTTACTGAAGAATTACAAAAATCTGAACATGCGAACCTTGCCTTATCTAAGAGCCAAGGCAGCAAACGTTTAGACGACTCTTGTCCAGCAACTCGAGCAGATCCACACAGTGCTGCAGCTAGGTACAGACACTCAAATAGTGTATCAGTCTTCAGAGCATCAAACATGTCGCCAAGTCAGAAACCGGAATCCTCCATGACTGTTAATTATTCCTCCAAGAAGGTTGGAATGCCGAGAACTGTCGACCAATTGAGGACATCTGTATCAGAATTGAGGACATCTACATCAGAATTGAGGACATCTGCATCAGATCAGAATAAGGGGAGACTCCCTACCACATCACAAATGAAGGTGAGGTAGTGGCAATAGTTGTATTTTGACCCTGTTGTGCTAGAAAGGGTTTGAATATTTGGATTTTTAATGTCAGAAAGTAATTAGCTATGGTATTGTTATGCTACAGTAGTATACTATAGCCACAGTTGTAGAGAGAGAAACTTCACACTGTATGCAGACATGACATCCGAATCTTGCTGACGTGTGTAACTACTAACTTGTCCTCAAGTTGGAAAGTTAAAACTGGAACCATGGTCAGCATTCAGCTTGAAGGTTTTGATCTGTAGTCAGCTAACTGTGCTGTCCTTGTTACAATGGGGAATACTACTCCAAGATTAAAACTACAGTAGACCTCGGATATACCGGACTCATTATTGGGACCGGCTATTTCTGTCCGTTATATATGCGAAGTCCGTTATACGCATATGCCACAAATAGCGTTAGACAGGACAGGGACTTCAGATTCAGTCCTTTATATGAGAGTGTCCGGTTTATCTGAGGTCGTTATATGCGAGGTCTACTGTATATTATTTGTTTCTAAATCTACACATGTCTATTGAATGGTAATACTGTTACAGTTATACGTAAACTAACTCTTTTCTTTTCTAAATACATGTACAATATTTCTATAATGTCCTGATTTGTTGGAAATGTTTCAGACGTCAGATACGGAGGCCATGATGGAGATGAAGAGGCGGTACCAATCAATCGAAGCACGCCTACAGAAAAATCCTGATACTTGTCTTGTATGTAAGTATTTCAATAGAAGTATTCTCTCTGCAAGTAACAATCATTAGAAGCTTGCCTAATGTCCAGGGGAAATGTTCCGAAGCTATCGTATACGTAACGACTTCATCAAGCCTTCATGGAGGACATTTGGCTCCTTTAGAATCATAAAAATTCCTTTGGAATAAAAAAGGCATAACGATGTCATTATGTATACAATGGTTTGGGGAACATGGTCCCTAGGCTTTATCTACAGGGCAAGTACAGTAGATATCGCATATAACGGACTCATTGGGACCAGCTTGGTCTCTAGTGCAGTCTTCACTGTTTCAGACAGCGTGGCCCAGGAGGTGAGGGAGATGCAGACCGGCATCAAGCGGACGAACCAGCAGCACAGACAGGAACGGGAGCAGCTGGTGGAGAAGATCAGGAGGAGGAGTCTGTCCAAGGCCGACAAGAAACACCTCAAGCAAGACCTGCAGGATCTGGGGGTGAGACAGAGACACCTAGTGGCCGTGGTGCACATACACAAGGAGGTCAGCAACGAGGTGAAGACAATCCTGGCTGGGTTCCATAAGGCAGATGCAGACAAGGTGCAGAAGATCCAGGCACCGTCCAGGCAAAGAAATAGCCACCACAGTGAAGAATGCAGTCAAGTTTCAGAACAAAACAGTGGTAAACCGACACTCACTCCTTCCAGACCAATGAACAGCATTAGAGAGTTTCATCATATCTCCTTATTCAAAGACAGCTCAGCATTCTCTTCTGGGAGTAAGCAAGACTTCAAGCAAACAACTTATGTGGACAGATCTTCTCCAAGGATCAACATAGATAGTAGTCATCAGAATCAAATTCCAAAGGTCTTAGCTAGCCAGGAAGCGACATTTCACGGTCACAGCCAGTCTGGTCAGACGGACAGATACACAGTCACGGACAGTCAGGACAGTAAAACTAATGGCTCAAAGGAAGCGTTGTTGTCAGTTTCATCAAACTTACCTCAGAAAACGTCCTTTCAGAAGGAAGTGAGTTCATCTCAAAGCCATACTGGTCGTCAGACAGAACAGCCATCTCGTGTCTATGAAGACAGCCAGAAAGATCTGTTCAGTCAAGAATCTTCAGTTCTGGAATTTGACAGAGCAGCAGTTGATGCCATTATAACAGGTGTCAAAACATCCCAGTCGGACGAGGACGATGTAACTACTGACAGGGGAGATAATACCACTGAAGATGGTGATATGACTGTTGACAGGGAAGATAACACCACTGAAGATGGTGATATGACTGTTGACAGGGAAGATAATACCACTGAAGATGGTGATATGACTGTTGACAGGGAAGGTAATACCACTGAAGATGGTGATATGACTGTTGACAGGGAAGAGTTTACTGGAGAAGGCTTGAACAGAGGAGCAGAACATTACAATCGACTTAATAAAGACGTGAACATCAACAGACAACATGATAAGAATGACCAACATCGGGGCATTTCAGTCGGTGGCTTATCGGAAGGCAACACCTCGGGTGGTTCTGTCATGAATGGTTCTGTCATGAAAGCACATGCTTTGAAGAGAATCAATGAAATCTCAGTAGAGTCTCACAGCTGCGAGGTGTCCTCAAAGAAGAGAAAGACTGAAGATGGACTACAGTCCTCTGGTTCACAGCTGGTGCTTCCTGATGCTCGTGGGCCACTGGTTTTCAGCACTTCTACAGCAGCAGGTACTTTACAGAGAGCTCAGACACCCAGTGGAGGACTGCACAGCATCAGTATGAGCATCCCTTCAGTACGTGCACACATACAGCACAGCAAAGACTCTGGCTCCATGCTGCCAACAGTTCCTTCTCGGAGTGGTTCTTCCACCAGCAACTCCAGTTCACTAGGACCTCCAACTGCATCAAGGCAGAACGAGGAACTGTTTGTTCCTGCATTGAAGTCTTCAGAACAGTTACAAAGTTCTAGTCCTTCAGAACAAATGACTATGGATGAAGTATCTGCATCAAAAGCAAGCCAGGTTAAATATACCAGTTCACATGATGTCAGAATATCTCCAATAAAGAAGGATCTGTCAGCACGTCAGACGGAGTCCAGTTCACGTCCAGATCTAAGTCGGAAGAGTTTTACGTCTCCGCCCTCACTACACCGGAGTCCAATGGAGGAACGACCTCCCAACACGACTGCCTTTTCTCAGACAGTTACCTCCCCCTGCTCCACAGCAGCCAGTAGTGATGTCTTCCCGGTGTCTTGTCGAGAGATCGTGAGGAAAATGGAGGCAAGATCGGCACTGGCACGGCAGACACAGAAGAAACAGGATGTTCAGCAGTCAGGAAGAGCTGCTGACTATATTGCTGTGCCCATTGGAAAAGTTGCTGATTTTGAGAAAATTGACGCTTTCCCTAAAACTAATGAGAATACACCAACAGAGAGATGCTGTGTGACCAGCAAACACACTTTTATTCAGGTATTGAGAAAATCCATGCACATTATTTCATATCAACAATGAATCTCTTAAATAAATTTGTGTTCCACTTTTGAGGATTCTCATTGTTAATTGTATTTCATATTTGTATAAACACCTCTATTGAAATTATTAAGACAGTTTCGCCTTTGTATCTTCTGGCCCATGAAATGTACTTAATAAGATTTCATATTTCAGCCTTCTGTTCCACAAGAACTAAATAAAATAGGATATGGTATTAAGAAAACGGATCTGGCTACAATGGTGGATAAAGGATTGCTTACTCCTGGGAAAAATGTCATGTCTGTGAAAACAAAGGTAATCAATTAGATCTCGAATACTGTAACATGATAATGTGTCTACTGCCTTGATCAGCCAAACACCCATGGTCAATTCTGAAGTTACATTTCCAAGTTGTAATTGCATTGATGTCTGCAGTCGCATTGCAGTTACCATTGTCAGTACCAGCCAGTGTTCACAGGTTTAGTGCCACTCTCTGTACTGTGTTTGTAGGTTTCCTCCTGCCATAAGCTGCAAGCCAATATATAGGAGTGAAATGAACTTCAAAGCAGTGATAACCCTGAATTTAAACCCAAAATATATACTGGTATGGTCAGTTTGATAGTGTAAAGCAGCTTCCAGCGGGTTAGGTCAAGGTGTGAGAACAGTTACGAGATTGTTCAATTCAACTCATTTGAACCACATATTTTTTGCAATTGTCGATTTCTTTTGATGATTCCATTTTTTTGTTTTCTTGATGTTATTCCCAGACGAGGGTGTTCAGGGGCAGTCTGACGGACAGAGGGACGATTGTCGGTTCTGGCGGCGAGATGTTCCGCACACCCACAGCGTGGTTCCAGCGGGTCACCGGCGCCACGGTCGTCAAGACAACACTGGCCTACAGCAGGGTTAGTCACAGATTCTTTGCTTATGTCCACACACAGGGTCTGCTCTTCAGACTGTATTCCAACCTCAAGCATTTGACAAGTTTTTGCCATCAATTAATTTTTTTTAGTCACACTGTGTATTATTATTATAGATCTGTGTATCGTTTCTCAAAGCTCTCATATCTTCTACCAGACCATAAGCACTCTCGTAACAATCTCCAACACATGGGGATCATGCACTTACGAGAGCGCTGTGATCTCATTGTGGATATGAGAGCTTCGAGATACAATTACCCAACAATATGGCAACATGACGATTATTGAATTTGTTTTCAGGTAATGTACAAGGGTCGACCGTTGTCATCATTTGAACTTGTACCGAACACTAAACCAACAAGTTACAACATCCAACCATATCCAGCCAATGTTAAGAATCAGCATAGACTCGGCTCTATTCCAGCTTTCGCTAAAGCTGGTGATGTCACGATACTCCCAGGCAAGGTCATCGGCACTGGTGTTGGTACTCCACACACAGCCTCCTTGAAGACCGCGCAGACATCATGTTCCAGGACGTCCACAATAAGTAGTAGTCTAACGAGGTCTCGGACAGTTGGGGAAACACTGTCAAAGATACTTTGGTCCAATTGTACGATCAGACTAATAGACGATGCAGAGATCGTTCCCTGCCCGGAAATAGATGCCAAGTTCTGGAAGACGGACTTTAAAGACGTCCGGATGTCGGACAATCTGTGGAAATCTGTAGACTGTTGGAATTGAGATTTGATTTGGTACCATGACACTACAATTATGTTATTTGGTCTGTGTTTGCAGTTGACTTTAGTAGATGTTTCAAAGAATGATCCCATGTTGCCTTTTAATCGAATAAAAGTCGTGAATTATACAGGTTGTTTATACAGTTCTTCAAGCCGTGTTACATTATTTACAACATCTCCACTCTGCACACAAAGTATGTCGCATACTGGTGACACATCATATTCTCAAGTCAAGGTTCTTCTTAAAATATCAACATGGTTACCTCGTGTGCAAGAAATTCTGGTACTTAATTCACTCTTGCCAGGAGTAACAGCGATTGCGTAAAAAAACAAACCCAGAAACGTATATAACAAAACAATATTATACTTTATTTCTCTACAATTATATATCTGTTTGGAGAGGCAGGCCCAGATGGCAGCGTTCTGTACATGTTAAATATACAGATGTATTAATATATGTACATACACAGCAATGTTCAGACAAGGTCTGCTCCTCCTCTCAGGAACGGCAGACTTACAAGAGTCCATCATAGGGGAACGATACCCAATAAAAACCAACTTAACGATAAACGACACATTCTCAACTGCTTTGAAATGCAGGTGGTTTCTATACAAAACTTGGCCAAGCTGTTTTTATAGTCAATCCATTTCTGAATTTGATATACTTTGGCCACAGGATGAAAAATGCTGATGCCAGCATTTCAGAAGTTAAATGTGTAGTGTGGGTGTGTGTGTGTGTTGTGGGGTAGTATGGGTGTGTGTGTGTGTTTTGTGGGGTATGTTTCTTAATTTTCTTGACCTTTTGACTTCTCATCAATGAAAGAAACAATATGCAACGAGACACAGAAAATGCACAGAAACAGGTATATATCTACACTGGAGCAAGGATTTGTGACATGCATTCAAATTGTTAGTACACATCTGGTACAAGTGCAGCAGACTACTCGAGAAGCTTGTTTTAGCATGCATGACATTATTACACGTTGTGAATTGATAAAATAACTCGTTTAGATATAGAAAGAAAACTTGTTTTCAATGTTTGGCACTTTATAAATTGCACATTACAGTAGATCTGATGAAAGCCTGTCCCATAACCTTTTACTTGTTAATGTACAGTTTTTAAAAAGGAAAATACATCTTAATAAACAAAATATGCATCAAATATAATTAGTTAAAAACAAATAACCACCCCTGTTTTCGTTGGTACACAATCATGTTGGGTAGTTATGAACCAAAGACGGGATGGGAGGGGGAAGTCATTGCATTTTATGTCCAACATTCCTGCAAAACAGAAAATACTTGTACTTGTAGACACCAGAAATACATTTCTGCACATAGTGGTATTAATGTGAATAAAACCCGTAGTTTTTATTGAACAGTTGGAACAGTATCCAATCAATTATTAAAAGAAACTTTCATAATAAAAACAAATATTCTGTGTCCTGAAAACATTATCAGTTATGAACACACTGGCTATGTTATTATATAAATGATTTTAGTAATTAATATATTGAGCAGAGTAAACTATGATATATGTGTACACTGTACACTAATGTATTCAAATTTTGACTACAGTGTACCGGTAATTAGCAGATCCTCAGACAAGATTTCAATGGAAACACCTGTGTTTGTAGTTCGTGAGCCACTGTAACATACTGACCCTTCAAGGATGATATGCAGCATTTCACAGATTCAATTTTATGATTATATCCATATCTATAACACATACATAATACTGTGGTTTACCGGTAAAGTTCAGAATAATTTAAATGGCGCCAATCATATTAACACAACAAATGTTAAATCTTTACTGAATAGTACATACCAAACACAAAGTGCAGGGCTGTTTGTGAGTACCGGTATATGTTGTACATGTTTATGTTATTCTAGAAAATAAATATGACAAAAATAGCATCAGATATTTCTTTGATCAATTAATTTATTTTTAAATAAAGAACATGTTCAGTAGCTGTATAGATCTATATTTGAATAGCATAGACAGAAAGCAGTCATATGTTTGAGAATTGGTTAATAAATTTTCTATTTCAATTAATGCAGTTAAAGTAGAATATACTAAAATAGTATACTTTTACTGCATCTCGTCAATATTAATGCCATGGGAATATGAAAATTCATAAATGTGTTAATAGTAGAAGTTAACTAATCTCCAACATACATTGTAGTTGAATTGACTTGAACTTCACTTATTGAAGACCAAATGAAATATCCATGCAGAAAAGAAATACTAAACTAGTACCAAAGAAAGAGACTGTTAACTTTCTCCTTGCTGAATAAAATGAAAGTGTTCTATTTCTGCATGTGATCGGGCAACTTAAGTCACCTTCAGCAGGGAGAGGGTTAATTCAATAGTTGAGCAATTTATTTTGAGACTTTGCAAAAGCACTCATCTGCAACATTTCGCAATAAAAATGTAGGCCACAGTTATAAGAACAAGTATTCCATAACTGCAGATTCAGACACAGATCATGTCTTCCCTCCTCATAGCAAAACTAGTTAATTAAAGTGACTGTTGACCCTCACAATTCACAATACCGGTAATATTTTAAAATGGCGTTCAATTACTAATGCAAGGTGAAAGTGAGTATATGGAAAATATGCTAGATACCATTCACCAAAAATATTAGATTTACAAGTTTAGTTTCCATCAATATATTAATTTAATATAAATTGATAATCATAAAGCATACACATGTAGAACAACTTATGTATAATACATGAATAATGGTGATCCTCAAATGAAAGTCTAATCAGAACAGTTGGTCAAATGTTATTAAATTTGAAGAGTAAAAGTTATGACCGTGTTACGAGTTGTGGCATTGTTCCAAAGGTTTGTGGTAAATATTGTGAGCAGATATTTTACACACATAGGGCAGTTGAGTGATACAGAGTTGCAGTACACAGGTTATAGACGAGATATCGCCAAGAGGAGGATATCGACAGAGTAACACCAATGTGTAGGAGCACCAAACCAATGAAGACTATACTCGTGGCTTTTATTAACATCCAACAAAATAAGTATTTTTAAAAGGCCATTTCCAAATATTAAACACAAAGATTGAAAATTTGATACATTATTCTCGAAAACTGACTTAAATGAGGTTGAACTTTTCCACTGTGCATATTTATTTCATAAAATCCCTTTGAAGCTTATGATAGATAAAAATCCTAAAATGATAAGCATTTCTGAAGGAACTCGTCGATTTGCATGTACGGTGGTCACAACTTTTCATAGACAGGTCGCAGTACAAAGATAACAGAAATCACTTGGTACCCAAGTCCTAATGCTGAAGGTATGACACTAAAAGGAAAACTGACTATGTATGTATGTATGTTATCATAATGACCATTGCCTAGGATCAAGGCAGCACTGTCGTGAAATGATAATGTGCATAGAATCATGATGGAATATATCCTACTGCAGACTGTGCAACAAATTAAAAACAGGCAGTGCTATGGTGAAAGTAAATTTTCCATTAATAACAACGAAGATATATCATGCATATAGTGTCTGTATTCCAACTTAAAAAAGCTGCAAATCTCACAAATAATGTTGCAGGGGTGCGTTCAAGCTAGAATACGTATCGATATGTATTGCTATGTATTGCTACAGAAGTCGTTCAGCCAGCACGCGTAGCAATACGTATTAATACTTTTCACTACGGGTCTGGAGGCCGTGCGCGGTGTAGGAAAATCAATACACACAAAGCCGTTCAACGAGCAATACATGTAGGGAAAAGTATTGTATTCATGTATTCTATCTTGAACACATCTCAGATGTTTACAAAGTGTGTGAACTGTACTAGGCTCCATCAAGTCATGGAGGTTTTCTTATGTATTCTAGGTGAAGTTATAAAATCACGTTTTTTGTTGGTGTGGCGTATTTGTTTGAACACAAAACAATACTTGGCCTCTTCAGCCAGGCATATCTTACTGGAAATCACATACCATTTGTTTATATTACATTGTGAACACAGGCAAGTTGTTTGTGCATTCCCACATACAGTATAAACATAGCACACAGTTTTGGAACACCTCCCAACACATTGCTGTTCACAAATTGTTAAAACACAATTAAATGTTCGACCTCGACATGCTGGTTGAAAGTCTTTCATAAAAGCATTCCCATGTTTCATTGTGTTAATAAATTAATGTTGTGGCAACGTTTCATTACAGTGTTTTGAAGATTCAACAAGTATCTCACGTATGGATTCAAGTCGGTTGTGTAATAGTGTTCAGACGAGTTGTAGTTCTACCAGCCTTCTTCCTCTTCTAATCACACATTCATCTCTTATCTAGGCATTTGTTTTCATAGCTTAGTTTATACTGAAATCCTAATCAGTACCACTAAAAACACTCATTTATTTAAGGATTGACTGTCATTTTCTTTACGTTCATCGAGGTATGAACGGAAAAACCGATGTACAAACTGTATGAATCCGCAAAGCGGTTCATACAAAAGTTTGCACATCGGTTTTTGAAAAGATTTATTGAAAAGATTTATCTATCAGCATAAATACACTTCTTATAGCATTGCCATTTCTAACGTCAGTGTATGCAGTGTATGGTGAATGTAGGTGGTAAATGTCTATTCGCAGGCCTCAAAGTTACAATTTTTTCCAAGGAGCCATTTGGCTCCTGCATAGCTAGAAATACTTAAAATAAGTGAAATAAATTAGTCGCTAAATTGAGCCCTGTATTGTATGTTATATACAAGATTTTAAAAATATTAGTTTTAAGTGCATTAAACAGACAAGGTTATTACATTACGAGTTGGGTGATGTTACATGGGAATCCAAAAATGGCACTTCTATCATTATCATATGGCGATGGCTTTTGGATTAGTCATCTGTTGATGATGTACCTTTTATCTGTAATGGATTGAACCACACGCATGTATTATTATTCCTCTTGAATTCCTGTATATGGGCCATTAAGACCGTTAATACATAAAATCATTCCGACTATCCAGTGTATTGCCAATATGACACATAATAGGATGTATGGGGAAACTGGTGTCTCATCGAGAAAAGGACATATTTTGGTTTACCATCACTTACCTTCAATCTTCCCACCAAACATTCTAATATTTCAACCGTACAAACCACTTTCTATTACTCATGTTTCTAGGAAAGTTTCATTATAGTCATGCAATCGCTTATAACAGTTGATCAGAATTGTCTGTTAATTGTATATTGGTTGCTAACAATATTATCCATATATTCACAAAACTGAACTCACTTTTAGAATAACAAATATATTTCATGAAATCAAATTGATCAGGCATAATCATGTTAATCTTTTATCAAATGCTTTTGCAAAAGCTACCATTGAAAATAACAATATGCTAAGGAGTTCTATTTATGACAAGAAATCAGCGGCGAGCATCAAACGGCTCCCTAATATTGTAATACAGTGGTCAGAGACTACTGTGTATTGTATGCAGACAGCAGCAGTATAGACTCTCATAGACACGTGTCAACACCTTGTAGAGTATCACCATGGTTACACATAACAGCCACAAGATCCAATAAATAGTAGTATTTCAACCTACAAATCACTTCAAACATTTAATCTGTAAAATATCTTTCCAACTTTGCAGTCACGTGCACTATGTACCCTCCAAGGGAGGCAACTCATTGCTCTACGATGCATGCTGAAATGTAATCAAAGCGTTTGTTTCTCTTTAAGAAACGTGTTAAAAAGAAATATACACAGTCTTCTTACCATTATGTTACTTTTGTTCTTTTGCAACATTTGCACACAAAAAGAAATGGCAAATAAATAATGTGTTAATAAAAACCAGCTTCCAATAGTTTGTAACAACAAATCTCAACAAACTACCGGGGGGAAACATCTACACCGACACTTCGTACGAGGAGTCGTACAAACTGCGGGCATTTTCACTGCGCTGTTGTCGCGAGTTGTCTCCCCTTTGCGACTGTTCTCGGTCTCGGCTTTCAACGGCCTGACTCACTTCTAGCGCTCGCACAAAAGACAGCGGTCTGCTGGGGCCACCGGGACCACTGTGGGCTGGGTTCGCCCTCATGATGCCCATCTGGCCGTTGCCGTGGTTACTAGTGGAGGACGTCCTACTCGTGCCCGAGATTCCTGATGGTGGGGCACGACTGTCAGTTATCACGGGGGCGTGGCTAGCAACGACCCCGCCCGGTGGCTGGCTATTTATAGTCCTGGGTTGATATGATGATGATGACGATGATGATGATGGTGGTATATTGTTATAGTGAAGGTAAGGAACATTTGGACTCTGTGGGTAAAGCTCACGTGGTGGTGAAATGGAATGACTGTGAGGATAGTGATATGGTTTTGGACTGTTGCTAGCTGCACGGTCTTTATATTTCTTGTAGCCCATGGGCACACCTCGCTCCATGCTAGGGCTGTTGATGTTGGTCGACGGAGGGGTGATGGGCGTCTTAATATTCGTGTCTTCAACGTCGGCGATGGGGGCGCGACTTTTCTCCGGCAGAGCTTGTGGCCTCCCATCTCCACGCGGGCCGTGATCCCGCTGCGTTTCCATGCGGGCAAAGTGATACGGAGGCAGCGGCATGTCCCCGCGCTGGTGGTTGTTTGCACGTTGGTGGCCGTCGAGGCGCGGGTACTGGTCGACAACAGGTGGCGCGTGGCGAGTCCTCTGAGGCGAGCGCTCGTACAGGTTGTGGCCGCGCTGGACACGAGGCGACTCCCGCTTGACGTGGTTGGGCTGTGAGGCGTGGAAGGAGGCGCCCACTGCTGTGGGCTGGGAGGAATCGAACAGGTTCGTGTAAGAGGCAGTCTTCTTGTTGGAGGGAGGGGAGGGCTCGCAGTCCAACGATTGGCTGCCTTTGAACTCGTCCTCATCCCAGTTGCCAGGGCGATGTGACTGCAGCAGAAATACAACTCGTATTACACATAATGCAGATTTAACTTGTACATAATTAATTGTATATTTGTTAAATATTGTACCTAGTTCATTTCCGCAAGTTCAATAGATAATTAATTCATAATTCTTTCAAAATATACCGTAATTACTCTAATTATTCGAACAGGAGAAAATAATTAAATTTGGGGCTGTTCGAATTATTAGAAAATTGAAAATGATCGGTGTTCGATTATTTTGAGACAATTTGTGTGCCGGTGTCCAAAAAATAAACGATATTACTATATTTTAAAGGATTTTAAAATAATAATAATAATTTATTTGAAAAAATAACTGTTCGAATAATTAGAAAATTACGATTTTTTTTTAAATGGTCATGTTCGTATAATTAGGGTCGGAAAAAGAATAATTTCAGCAATTAATTTAGGTGTTCGAACTATTAGAGGGTTCGAATAATTAGATTAATTACGGTATATAATAATTAACAACAGTTTTATGTCAGCAAATTCAATAAGATGGAACACATAGGAGACTATATTTCTGTCACATGCGTTTCATTATCTGCCAGAAATACAACACAACATGAGATGTATCTGAAGTATACAAGATAAAATAGCAAGATACACTAGCATGCTTTAAAGAAAATAGCCTGCTCACATCGGTCCAAGAAGACTGAGAAAGGGCATGTTTGACACTAGCTGCAGAACTGTAGCTATAAGATGCCCCGTTTACGATTTTGCTATTTATTCTGGCACCCTATAGCTACAGGGGA
>JAUTBZ010129527.1:0-14414 GCA_032361785.1 Lepetodrilus galriftensis
GGAAAAAGTTATTAATGTTAGTAAACATTAGTGAAACACTATAGAATATTTCAAGCATTATTTACTTCCTTTAACCTTCTCCCTGCTGAATAAAATCAAAGTGTTCTATTTATGCATTTTATCGGGCGAGGGAGAGGGTTAATGTTAAAACATAATATTATCATTGGGACTATTCTACGATTTTATTTGATGAGATTCAATCTTTCAAACAGTAAAGTAAACCAAAATTTTAGTTAACAAGGAACATGTTAAACATGTTAAAGTGATACCCCAACCATATTTCTTTCAATTAATTGTATTTGTCAGATGATGATCAAATTTCTTTCCTTGTTTATGACAAATATTATTTGGACAATATTTACCGCGTCGAAAAGCAACACCATTGTGTGATGAAGAGATTGAGAGTTGTCCATCCTGACAAACCAACAATTGCCAAATGTTGTCGTCATCCACAAAACCAACTTTGTCGATGGTGCCGCTAATTTACATGTGGAATATTATTTCAAGGAAGAATACAGTGATATGTTACCATGTTTTCTTTTGTTTCAAAGTTTTCTATTTCTGTTCACAACATATTGGTAGATCAAACTTGGGGGAAGAGATGTTTAACTGTTTCCATGCTGGAAGCACCCGGAGATTCCCTAAAGAGCAGTACCGGTGCCTAATCTAGCAGGGAAAGGGTTAATTCAGCAAGGAATGTGTAAAAGGGTTAATATATGAAAGTAGAAATTTAGTGTTTCCTTAGCCTTCTCCCTGCTGAATAAAATCAAAGTGTTCTGTTTCTGCATGTGATCGGGCAACTTAAGTCGCCTTCAGCAGGGAGAGGGTTAATTGTTATCGAGGATAACTGCTTCTTTCTTCTATTGCTGGATGTATATGAAATATAAATATAAAAAAGGCAATACAGTAGTATGAGGAAATGATTTATAGATCGTCTTTTGTAATGTAGTTCCTCTTGGTCACATTGTCTTACATTAAATCTTTCACAAGCTCACAAGCAAGCGTATTTAGGAAGATTATTCTAATCATAATTAGTCTTGTTCCGGTAGTATGCTATTTGTTTCCTGCTTTGTTCATAAATAATTTTCCTTGAGTTGAACTCTGAAATAATTCAATATGCTTTCACACAAGCCTTCAGGATATCATTTCTTGAAGTTGAACTCTGAAATAATTCAATATATATGTCTTCACGCAAGTCTTTGTACCTACTATAAAACCATAGTGCTCTTGTACACAGTAGTCTCATATTGGTGAGATTCCTGCTGTCTCATAGTGGATACTTGAAATGATGCCATGTTCAAGGAATGGTAGAGTATACACCCTGGATGCCTAAGAATATTTTATTATTTTTTTTCAAGAAATTAATTTCTGGTTCTGAAGTTACCTTGTAACCATGGTAATTGTATGGGTGATGCCTCACAATATTTATTTATTTATTCAAGAAATTAATTTCTGGTTCTGAAGTTACCTTGTAACTGTATGGGTGTATTTTCGTGAACTTTTAAGGCGTGATCTTCCATCGCCATGCCCGTAGGCAATTATACGCAGCTTAATCACACCGAGACCATTTAGTAATTGTCAAAATAAGCAAGATTGTCAGTTCCCATTAGATCAATGTTGAAAATAATCAGAATTTGTCTTCCTGGCGGTCATTTGCCCAAAGACCATCACAGCTGATCCCCCCTCTGGCCTGTCTGAATTCAATCACTGGTCAGTTAGAGGGGAATGTGAGGGAGGGAGATGGAGGGGGTGTTGGGGTGTTGGAAAGAGGTAAAGGACAGCGCGCCAGTCATAACATGGTAAAGCAATACCTCGTCAAACCCTGCAGCCACTCGGGATACTATGACTTATAAGTAAGAAACCAGTAGTTGAACGACTTCATTCTTGCAGCCAATAAAACACCTTTTATTTTTATCCACTTCAAGTGATGGTCTTCAGAAACAAACAAATCACTCATTTCCAGAACAACAAATAATATATTGATTTCTAGGTATGTTTTTTTCTCTTCGAAAAACTCGGACATAAATCTTTCAGGAATGGATACTGTTGAAGTGTACCTATGTTGGAGGTAGTACAGAGGGTATTATGGGTATCCTGTCCTTGAAGGGTGAGATACCAATAGCGTTGAGTGATGGGTTCTCCTGTACCAAACATTGTAACTCTACTACCGTATAGTTGAAGTGAAATTCATTGACATCCCTATTTCATAGATTATCTCAGTAAATTCTTCATGGATTTGAACTTCAATTTATTATTTTCTTTGCCCTAACCAAAATTATTATTTTGTATTTCTTTTTGCACCATTAATACAAAATCTGTTTATAAATATAACGATCACCAACTATTTTGAGTAAGTAAGTATTATTTTATGCAAAGGGGCGATGAAAAGGTTCAACTTGCATGTACTGATGCTCTTTGTTAGTGGCAATATGGCATACAAAATAAGAAATTGATTTTTGGGGGTTTGATATTCCATGATGTATTTACCGAAATAATCTACAAACTAGGGTTGTCAATGCAAATTCATGCCAAGCTGTAATACTGATGCACATGTGGCTGGGTGTGATACAAATTACAAGGCCCCGAGATTACGAAACTTTTCTGAGTAAGATTTCATACTCAACTCAGAATTGTGTTCATAAAATGTCATGTGACGTCATAGTCTGAGTA
Organism: Lepetodrilus galriftensis; assembly: GCA_032361785.1. Taxonomy (NCBI): domain Eukaryota; kingdom Metazoa; phylum Mollusca; class Gastropoda; order Lepetellida; family Lepetodrilidae; genus Lepetodrilus; species Lepetodrilus galriftensis. The sequence goes on from JAUTBZ010129527.1 coordinate 2,671, forward strand.
CATTTTTGTGCTCAGAAAGTTTCGTAATCTCGGGGCCTTATGCTCCTACTGGTCCCACATTGGGCGCCATTGTATTTGGCGTTACCTGGTGTGGTAGTGGTATAGCTCCTGATAGTGACAGACAGACACTAACATGACTAATTTACCTGGGTATGAGAGTGCTCTGTGGCAGTGTTGTTTGTTTCTTCTTCATGAACAACATGAACAAAGAAGCTTAGGGATGGCTGATCTGAAAAACATACATGGCTCTCCAAGGTAACCCTAACTCCCACTGCAGCAATGGCGTAGTCTAAGGCCAAGCTTGGAGGTTACCTTAGGGTTATGCCGTTTTGTACGAGAGCGCCCGGAACTGTATTTTTGACCATTGTGATTGGTTCCTACACTGTGACTGTCGATCAATCAATCAAAATATGCATTTATAAAGCGCAGGTATCCAGCTTAAAGGCTAGCTGCTCAAAGGCGCTTGGAGCATTGGCTCTCTGATAACTACTAGTTTATATCGAACTAATGTACAGAACAGATGTATTTTCAGGAGCGATTTAACTGTCCACCAAAAGAAAATTAGCTGTTTGGAATTTGATGTTGAATCTAATCAACATCTGAATTAAAATTTTCGTCCACTTTTTACCCCATGGAATGGATTGAATTTATGATGTGACTTCATGTCCAGGAATATGTTACCATGGTTACATCAATGTGCATGGGCCAGTAACTCGAGATTAAGAGGAAGTATGTGCAATGCGTTCCTAGATTTAGCTGTGTAGAACTGTGAAATATGTATTTATTTGGCAGTTTGGTGTGAACTACTTGAGAAAGAAATGCACATTTGCCTCTCTGGGGAAATTTCACTCACAAAACGTTCGCGCAATGTCTTAAGCCGTGTCTGGCAGTGAGATCTCGTTTCATATGAATGAGAAAAGCATCTGCTTGTCTCGGCGTACCAACATTTTGTGTTTACATCTTGAAGGAATATCCAGTCCTGGTTTGTTTTGTGTTGTGCTACCTGGTTGTTGTGCTACCTGGTTGTTGTGCTTCATGGGTGGCTGTGTCTTGTGGGTTGGTTGTCTTGCTTCATGGCTGGTTGTTGTGTTTTTATGGCTGGTTGTTGTGTTTTTATGGCTGGTTGTTGTGTCTTTGTGGCTGGTTGTTGTGTCTTTGTGGTAGGTTGTGCTTCATTCCTGATTGTTAATATTATGCTTCATTATGCTGGTTGTTTTTCTTCATGTTTGTTTGTTGCACTTCATATGTGAAGTTGACCGATGTAGCTGCAACGTAATTCTGCGTGTATTTATGGAAGAAACATATGATATCGCCATAGACATTTTACTGCCAAACCTATCTCTGATAATGTTATCTGCAGATTTTGAAATATTTCTGAGTTACAAATTTATCTTGTTATAAATACAACTTCCAACAAGAGATTCATCAAGATCAACGTGATAAACGCTGTGTATTTTTGTAAAACTTGTATGAAGTTCCAAGGAATCTCATTCGAAGGAAAGATACGGTATTTGAATTTTGAGATAAGGAAGTATTAAAAAACAAAATGGATGAGGACAGGTATAACTTGTTCGTAGAAGTTCTAAATCACAATCTTCCGATCTCGTTGCATGCACACTGCAGCATTCTTGTACACTTTCTCTCATACAGTATCTAACTTAGATTCAATGTTTACCCTCTATGCATTTTCCCCACCATTAACCCTTCTTTCCAACCAGTGAAGTATTGTCTCACAGCTATGTATTTGTATTGGGAGACGTGGGGTTAATGCTCCTGCAGATGTAGTTTGTAGTGTGCAGACATTGCACTCCAATGCTCCCGGTACACCTGGGCTCTGTGAGCTCATTCTTAACTGTTAATAAGTTAGTTATGCTCCAATGGTGTAGCTGAATTGATAGACCAACATTTAGTCTATGAAAAAGGAGCATATGCACATATTTAATGAGATGGGTCTACCATACAATTTTGTCCTCTAAATACAATGGTACTATTAAAACGAGACTTTTGATACCTTTATGGTATGGATGCTAGCAAAATGTATTGTATATCATCCAGACTGTATTTATAAAGGCAATTTATTTATTTTTATTAAATTTATTAATTTAAATTAAATTTATGCAGGAATATTTTGGAGGAAAACCAAGATAAATTAAAACCTCAAATCTTCACTTCTGTAGTGCAACACACTCTCCTATGTACTAGCCAGACAGACCTACTCAGTAGCGTATTCGGATTAATAATACTGTACCATACATTCAACTTTATCGTGATCTACATAAATATGTGCTTATCATTTATCTGAAAGGATTATGTAAGTGCATGGTGAAAAGGTGAACATCCTTTAACATTAATACCCAACCAGTCTAGACTTTGAAATGATACGGTTCATGATCATTTCATAAACACAGAACATTTCAAAGTAATTTTTGGATCTGATAAATTCGATTTAGACGTGCCTGAGTTTGCAATGTCAATAAGAAAACGTACTATGCTGTTGTGTGGAGGGTCATATTGACATTTTGACCTTTTCATATGTAATATATACATATGCGGTTAATCATATTTAAATGCAGGGCCAATAAATGTCATTCTTGTATGGCAGGTTTGTTTTCGAACATCGTGAGCGGTAATGGTGCACTTACATTTTTTAAAGACAGTTTAACTCCAGGACTAGGTATTTCACATATTTTTGTAAATTCTTTCACTGGTGTGAAACAAGGATCGAAATTAACACTAGTCCTCTAGCCCAGGCCATTTCTTGCAATGCTAGAAATTCATAACATTTGTTATTTGTATCACTATTCGGGCTAGTAAGTTTTATAGTTAGTTTCGATCACTGGTGAAATATGTGAAATTATTAATACTGGCAGTGTTGATATGGTTAACATCATCTGTATATATCTTCTTTAATTGATCCAGTTTAAATGGTAGTTTTTATGTGCATTATAAAATGTTTTTAAATCAAAGTCTCTATTACGTAAATATTCTTTTAAAAACAACAAATAAAAACATATATAAATCTAAAGGTAGAGTCATGGGAATCATGGGAATCATGGGACCTTTGACAAAACCTTTAAAAATATATATAAAATACATATTAAAATAAATTAGGAACATTTAATATTCTCCTTAGAAGCTTCTTTGATATGATGGAAATTTGACAACATAAAAATAATAAAAATACACAAAGGAAAATTAATAATTACTAACCTATTAAGAAAAATTTAAAAGAATTGTTTTTATAATCGGAAATGCAGAATTCTTAAACCTTCACGACCATGTTGACAGCTTCCTAAATATTAGTTTTAATTGCCTGCTCCGCTATCACCTTCACTCAGTAAATACTTCAGTAGATCTATTTTCTCTATCTCGCCCCGCTATCTACTGAGTGACCTCTACAAGAGGGCATCACCTTCATCTGTTGTACCCACTCCAAACAGTGTATACATATCTGTATACCATGACAGTCGGCCTGAAGTACATACATATCTGTATACAGTCAGTGCTGAAGTGTTTAATGCCACTCCAAGGGTGCTACTGTCTCTGCAGACCAGTTTGGTACTGACATCTGCTTTCTGGCAGCTGATTGGTCGACCTCCTGACCTCTCAGAGCAAAGGTCAGTTCCTGTCAGCTGACAGATGGGTAGCTGGACAGACAGACATGCTCTGTAGTAGCATTTATCTCATTTCTGTGAACACAAACATGTCATTACCATCGTGCTGGGAAGTTAGTTATATTATAGGCTTGTTCTCACTGAATATTGGTCAGGAACTTGAAGCAATTTGTTTACTGGAACTTGAAGAGATGTATTTCTGTCCGAGTAATTATATACATGTCTCGTGAGATATATTTCTGCTGAATTTCTTTGTCCAGATGTCGATAGTCCAGATGTTGTGGAGAAAAGGAAATTGGAAACAAAATAATTAAATGAAGTTACTGAAATATTTACCACAACAGCTGGATCATCCAACATGTTGTATGATGGATAGATGGATGGATGAATAGATGGATGGATGGATGGATAGATGGATGGATGAATAGATGGATGGATAGATGGATGGATGAATAGATGGATGGATGGATGAATAGATGGATGGATAGATGGATGGATGGATGGATGGATGAATAGATGGATGGATGGATGAATAGATGGATGGATGGATGGATGGATGAATAGATGGATGGATTGACTGGCAGACACTAGCATGATCAACAGATAGCATGTCATGAATCATCTAGGACCTTAAATGACAGCATGGGTTGTATAGTCCCCAGGGAGTTGATAAGGCGAAATGAGTGCACATTGATAGAGTTAATAATGCAGCTGGACAGTCAGTTAAAGGCACAATATTCTTCCTGTTCCTCGTTCAACACCCCCCACATGAAACCAAAAAATATCTTTCAAACTATTTCCGGTTTTCTCTTTGAATTCTCTCTAGCGTAAAAACCCCTCTTTGAATTCTCCCCCAGTGTGAAAATCCACACACTACTTGTATACATTGGCAGCTAATAGTGAATCTTCACCCTCGAATAGTGTGTATTGATCTTCACTGTGACCATTTACTGGTAATCCCGGTGAGACCCGGTCACTAATCCCGGTAAAACATGACCGGAGCATCTCAGGCAGCAGTCGGGGAACACGTTGAGGAGCGTAGAGTAATCCTGTACTGATTTATCCGTTACGCGCTAATTCCTCCGGGCTGAAGATTTCCTCATCGGATGTTTGTCTCCCTTTAATCCTTGTTGTCGTGGGCCTGTGTCTCTGCATCAGGTACAGGAGTAGATGTTTGACTGGGATGTGTCTGCAGTGTGGCTTTAACTCTGGTTGTTTTAACAGGGAGATGTAACGCTAGTTTGGGCGCTTAGTTATTTAACAGTATTGAGAACACAGGGAAGGGGAGTTTCTATGTGTTGAAGCTAGTGGTAGCTCACCGTATATCTGCAGACTTTTAAGACATAGGTGGTTGTTTTAACAAGGACATGTAACCGGTAGTCTTGGCCCTTAGTTATTTAACAGTATTGAGAAAATGTGGAATGGGAGTTTCTATGTGTTTGGAACTGGTGGTAGCTCATCATAGGACAGTAGTAGACCGGCAGACTTTTGTGACAAAGGTTCCGAGTTCGAACCCATTCCGAGGACCCGGCAGCAGTGGTATTTACAATTCTGATGCAATCGTGATATGGATCAGGGTATCGTTTCTCGAAGCTCTCGTGTCTCGTGTCATAAGAGACCATAGTTATCTCGTGGTGAGCTCTCATTACACAGTGCTCTTGTGGTGGATATGAGAGCTTCGAGAAAGGATACCCAGGATACTATGTGGTGCAGTTATCTTTCCTTGGTTTGTCAGTATCAGCTGGAGTTTTCAGGCTTACTGCAACACTATGCTCTACATGTGGTCCAGGTTTACTTTTGCTGTAAACTGACAACACATTAAACATGTTAAATGAGCAAAATAATCTTGAAAGAAAGATCGAAGCCCCAACACAAATGAAACCAGGCCTTAAAAACAAAATATTATAAACCCATGAATAGTAAACAACATCATCCAAACATCTAATATTGAAAGCTATTAATTAATAATAATAATAATAATAATAATAAAATAATAATAATAATAATAATAATGCATATTTATAGCGCACCTACAGTATCCCATGTCATATACATGCACATGGCGCTACATTATTACGTTTTCTGTATAGAATTTAATGCTTCTAAGAATCTTCTGTCGATTTGTTGTTCAACAATTTGGTTATATCATCTAGGGATTTACCGATCAATTCTGTTGTAGGTCAGAAAAATTAAATTTAACTGAATTAGACTTAATGTGGCCTACCTTGGGACTGGACTACTTTCTTTGGTGGAAGGTTACAGTAGTAAGGTGTAAGGATCTATATGGTCTAGGCAGGACACTTTTGGTCATTGGGATAAATTGATGAATCAGTGTGTCTGATACCCTGCCCAGTCAATACTCGTATCCTATCTCGGTCCCAGTCAATACTCGTATCCTATCTCGGCCCCAGTCAATACTCGTATCCTATCTCGGTCCCACTTCACAAAACCTTCAGACAACACACTGTACTGTTTTTGTTATCCTTGCACACAATTTCTTGTTATCATTTCCATCATAATATAATTAACCTAGTCCCTGGCGAATTAAAAATATGAAAATATTGAAAGCCAGTGAGACATGCGGAATATATAGCTTGTTGCCCAATATACTTGTGTAGACGAAATGAAATGTACATTTACCAGTTATTTGCCATGTGTGTGAAAATATTCTTATACTTTAGTCGTTATCCATAATTTATGAAAACCTCTCAAAACCATCCATATTATCCAAACAATAAGCTTATAGTAATCAATATTATATATATTTATGAAACATGATGCAGTTTACGTGCTATTCGTGAAGGGGATCTATGTTTTGATGCCCCATCTTCTCTTATCTGGGTGTAAATGGACCCTAGTTACTTAAGTCTATGAGCTTTCATGGCCTTACCTACCGCCAAATATGTTATAGAGTTCGTATGTGCATATTTACCTCACTTTCCCGGCCAGGGGGTGGAGATGGGATCAGTGTATAGAATTGAATAGGGCATCGTATGTCTTGGCCGAAACTGATAGAACGATTACTTAGCTGACCCTAAGGCTTATTGATTAAAATACTTGGGTCAAAGGTCATTGTTGTTTATACTTGCTAATTAATATAAATAGGTCAACAGTCATTATTATTAATTAGTTTTTTAAAGTTTTATAATATATATTTACTATTCTTTTAACTCTCTCCATGCTGGAGGCAACCGGAGATGTCCTAAAGAGCAGTGCAGTCTATTCCAGCAGGGAGAGGGTTAAATATCTCCAGTAGATATTACCAAGCTGAAATGTTTATAATATTTCTGGACTTCTTTAGGCTTGTATCATTAACCTTCAATCAGCTGTAGACAACTGGAGGTGCTATAATAGAGCAGGGATCGAGGTTAATCCAACATGGAAATGGTTAATTATTGTCCACAGTAATTTAAACCAGTTAACATTCCACATACTGCAGGCAATCGTGGATGCCCAACAGATTCAGAGACTTCAATTTGACCCCATAGCAAGAAAAGGTCAACTTGTACAAACAAACATTCGACTAGTCTTCAGTCTGTTAGACTCCAGTGAGGTGACTAAACATCGTTATTATCTAACGTTACTACGAGCTACATGGGACCGTAGCATGGGACCGTATTCATATGGTATTCTGGTATGACTCAAGGATGGTGGCACGTGTTACCACACTGTGTTGTGAGACTCATCGCGGATCGTCATTGGTTACGTCTTAGGTTTGCTTGTTGTTAAAGTGACCAAACCTCGGCAGACAAGTATGCATGACCATCGATGACTAAGAGCAGACGATAAGAGGGAGTGGAATATCTTCTTTTTTTATTACACCCCCTCCCCCTCTCCCTCTTTCTCCGCGTCCCTCAATTGACCAATATAGCTGAAATTGGTGCTGACATTTGCAAGATTGGCTTTTGATGTGTAACATTTTCCAGGAGCCCAGTCACGCATGGACTATTTTATTTCTGTGGAGGAGCTATTTTCAGAGAGATGTGTCTTTGGTGTGATCTGTTGCATGGATGAGAAGACGTTCATATTATAATAATGCTGGAAATGTGGTACATACAAATTAGGCAAGATAGGCCTTTCTGATTGTGATTAGTGAAAAATGTTCTTTCTGTGGTTATGAATATCAATAAATAAATATGTGTAATCCCAACATCAAATTGCCTTAAATTTATTCAGTGTTCAAATTTAGAGGGGGTCTGAAGGTCATTTGAAACTCTGCAATGTTAAATGTATCTATGTGACCCCCTGACAAGTACATATTTGACCACCATTAACATTGGGCCTATGGAACATGACTGCCATATTATTTTCTTAATTTTGATTACTGCATTACATCAGGTTTTCTCCCCATATGAACCAAAACATGGACCATAAACATTCGGATAGAGCAGTACAGTCTGCATGATCGGAGATTAAAAAAATTAAAATCGTACAAATTCTTACAATAATTGAAGTACAACTAATAATAGCCCGCTTCATGTGTACACAGAAATTTTCGTAAAATTCTTTAAACATACATAAACATAGTTTTAAATAACCATGGTAACCTAACCATGGTAACCTAGTCATCAGTTTATCCCACCTGACTTCCTGTTCATTCCAGCGTGACAGTTGTGATTGATGCGCTGAGTGGCGTATGTCTGCATGGACCTCGTTCATTTCAAGTGTAGTATGTGGAGAGGTACACTATTCAACCTTCTCCCTGCCGAATCAATCATATTGCTGCTTAATCTATAGCTAGGGCATCTGGGGTTGCCTGTAATAGGAAGGAGGTTAACTCTCTCCATGCTGACGGCAATGGTGATGCCCAAATGAGCAGTGTCTGTGCCAAATCCTGATTTGGGGATTGTACTCTGTAGAATTAAGAAACATCTGTCGTCATCTGTTGTCATCGTAAAACAATTTCACACATTCGCTCACTATCGGTCATCACATATCATGACAGTGTCATATAAAATTTTATTTTTAAACTTTTTTTTATAGAGAACCTAGTAATGATATATGGACTTTATGAACTTTATTATATTAGTGAAAGAATATACCGTAGAAAGCGACTCTAAACTCCAATTAAAAAAAGAAATAGATAGAAAATTATTACATTAATACTGTATATTTATAAGTGTATTGAATGTATTTAACACATGGCTCACAATTGGGACTTGCGATTCGGTTCATGGGTTCGTCTGACAATAGACTATGACTTAGGGCTCGTCTGACATTGACGAGTGATCATGCTCACTTAATTTCAATTCTCTAGCTCCGAAATGTCGCTACAACGTAAAGCACCAATTCAATCAAACTGCAGTCCATCAGGAAGCAGCGATGTAAACTAACTTTATAACTTACTAGCCGAAATAGTGATACAATTAACAAATGTTATGAATTTCTACTAACCCTTAGGATACCTTTAGCATTGGGGGGAAATGGCCTAGTCTTGTGGGCTAGTATTAATTTCGATCCCTGAACTGTATATCATGTGCAACTCAAATCTAACCAATTATTGTGCAACTAAAATCTAAACAATTATTGTGCAACTAAAATCTAAACAATTATTGTGCAACTCCAGCCAATCTGAAAATGACAATCAACTAACACTTACGAGTACTTGCAATGTTTGTTGTATTGTGACTCATCACCTACAAGTGTTAAACTGGCGACAGACATATATTGTAAAACTACTGGCAACCTACACTTGTTAATATCTGTCAAAATGTGATGGACAGCTATTATCCATGATGACATTGACCTATTTATTTCTTGTACATTTCGGTGGGCATGTCTATTGAAAAACATACATTCCTGACATATATAACTATCATGTGGTGATTAATGAAATTGATGTATTGAGTCCCTTCTAGTTCTACATGTTGTAGTAGAACTGAAATGTAAGCATGTTTGATTATTATCACATATCGGTGACACGTGATAGCAATAATGGTGAAAGTAATTTAACTTGTTTAGCTGTTGCGTGTAAGGAGGAAGAAATAAGGAAGAAAGACAGAAAGGGGTGTGTGTATGGGCGAGTGGTTTTTGTTACAATTCAAACCACAGCTTTTGGGATTGATGTCTGATAAACTGTCTGATGTATAGTATACATTTGTAGATTAAATATTAGGATAAATATAAATGATAACATATTGCAATGAATGCATACTACTACTGCTACTAATACTACTAATACTACTACTACTACTACTACTACTAATACTACTACTACTACTGCTGCTACTGCTACTACTACTGCTACTACTACTGCTACTACTAAACTTCATAATCACTAACTCACAGGGAATCTGTTTCTCGGTGTAATGGGACATTTATTCTCCTGTCTGTGACAGATATTCCCGCTACAATCAGGCAACAGGATTCTCATTAACATTGCCACCCACAGCTGGCGGTAGAAGTGATCGCTTTTGTTATGTGCAGAAACAGTGGAACGGAACACACAATCTCTATAAATATCTAGAGCTGATCTGATATCTACCATCACAACAATTAAAATAGAGATCAAAGAAACTGAATTCAAGCTGTGGCAGTTACAACTACTACTACTACTACTACTACTACTACTACTACTACTACTACTACTACTACTACTACTACTACTACTACTACTACGACTACTACTACTGCTACTACTACTACTATTACTATTACTACTACTACTACTACTACTACTACTACTGCTGCTACTTCCTATATATTAAATAAAAATTCCCCAGAAATAATAACAGCAGCAACAACAACAACAATAACCTAAATAATCTAGTATAACTAAGTAACAGAGTTTTGTTATGATGGTGACATTTAAATAAACAATAACAGATGTACTGAGCAAGATAATAAACAATGCTTCAGGATATACACTATAGATATATATTTATTGATGTTTGCCAGGTAAATATATACATGACAGCTGCATTTTATGTTCTACTTTCATGTGTAAATATTTGTGTACATTTAAATTTGCCTACTGTTACAAAATCATATTGCAGATATAATTTATACTGTTACAAAATCATGATAGTGCAAGTATACTTCTCCATGAAAAAAAGGTGAATTTTCATAAGAAATCAACAAAATAGATTTATTTTGTGCATCTTTTCTTTAATTATTTAATAATACAAATAAAATGTTGGTATTTTGTCTTTGGTAGCATTTGTAATAGCAGATGCCATACATACCAATGTGACTAATGTAAAGAAAGGATTATAATAATTGATTTTCGGGAGGAAAAATATTACTTTTCGTATGAGAGTGGTGATATAATGCCATGTGCGTTCGTTCTTCTTGCATAATAGATGTATTTAATCTAAGAATGACGTGATTCTGTGCAAGGTTTTCCTGAAGTGTGGCTGCGGGATTGTTGCGATAGTTTCATCATGTGATCTGTAATCTTCACGTAGGACTGAAGAACTGATAAGAGTTTTATCAGTTTATGTTATTGTCATTATCCAAAGTAAAGTCGGCCTCATGTTCTTCTAACTGATCCGGAACAAGCTGGTAAGGTGTAAACTTTGTCTGTATGGCTAAATTAAAAATGATAAATGAGTTTTTGAATTCTACCAGTCAGTGTTCAAACATGGCCGCTGATTAACTAACCCTTCTGAGTTCACTCATGGATTGATCATAATAACTGCTATATTATGGTTATATGGTTAATATCTTTAGAAGTTAATAGGTTAATGAATACAGATAACATCTTGTATGCAGGGGTCGAAATTAACACTAGCCCTCTAGCCCGGGCCATTTTTTCATAGTTGAAAATTTTGAGGTGACACTTTTACTTAGCCATATTATGTTTGGGTAACATTTTGAAAACTGAAAAAAAAGTAGGACTTTTGTTTGTTATATTGAGAAATTTATAAAAACTTAGATGGCAGAAACATCTTACAGCGAACAGGGTCTGTTGTACATTTGTGCTCTCTTGTACAAAAACAAAAATGGCGTAACTCTTCGGTAACCTTGTCTCCAATCTTGGTCGTAGACTACACCATTGGTTCTGTTGGAGAAGCCGTTTCATACAGGGCAGCCCTCGTTGCTGTTCCAACCTAGACAGACAGACAGACAGACAGACAGACAGACAGACAGACAGACAGACAGACAGACAGACAGACAGACAGACAGACA
>JAUTBZ010129538.1:0-14413 GCA_032361785.1 Lepetodrilus galriftensis
CCCGTCCTCGTACTGGCGAGTGATCGATGATATATACATCTTGAAAAACAAACAAACAAAAAGTAACATGACAACGCGGGTGTGCAAGGATAAAACGTTACCAGTCCTCGCTGAAAATAACCTGTCGTGGGCGTGCGGACAGGCTCTATTTCGAACACTGCAATAGGCACCATAAGTTGACACGAGATAGAGCGAGCTTCATTCAAAATCCGGTGACATAAACTGGTCAAGCATCTAAATGCGCTAGGAAGTTGACACTCTCCCATTGTGACATAACATGAAAACATCATGATGCAGACACAATTCATAGCAACTGCCTCAAGTCTCCCTAGCAACTGTACTAAAATGTTGACGATGTAAGGTGTACAGATGTCTTCGTGGTTTACATCCATTGCAATGGTTTTATCAACACCTATTGTTCTATGTTATGATGTTCAAACCATGCCGTATCGATTTTAATAAAACATTACTTTGATTAGCAAGTAACTAATGATATATCTCCGATTAGGTGTCACCGGATACATGTCACCGGAAATGACCCCGGTGATACTTTCTGACCCTCTCCCACAACAGGCTCAGGAAAGAAGATAGCCTATGAAAAGCTGCAGAGATTTTTCTAAACCTTTCATGATTTGTGTGAAAGTTATTGTCATTGGGGAAAATAAACTACATTTGTTTACATTGTAGATGGGTCTTGGAGAGTTTGACGAATGTGGAGATGATGATGATGAAGATTTGGAGGCGGAACTGGCGGCTCTCACTGGTGGGGACGTTAAAAAGCCAGCAGCCAAGAGGAAAGGTCAGCCTCACTTGTAGTACTTGATGATGCTATTGAGATTATATTGGGGATCAAAATTGTTCATATTTCATAATTGAAGATTTATAATCCATGGAGAAGGTTAAATTTATACAGGGTTAGAAGTTCCAACTTGCCTGGCGACCTGATCCTTTTCTCGTAATGTTAAATGTATCCTACGGGCGAGTAGAAATTTCATGTTTTGTTATTTATATCATTATTCGGGCGAGTATGTTTTAAAGTTAAGTTCCAACGCTGATTTATAGCATGTTTCAAAGAATGCTATTGATCAGAGGTTCTGAATGGTATGTTGTAATAATATTCTGTAATCGTATGCTTTATTTTCAGCACCTCTGGACATGTCACTGATAGAAGGAATGGCCGCCGAGAGTATGAGAGACATCGGCAGTGACGAAGAACTCTCCGACCTAGACGACCCCGACTTGCTGGTCAGTCTACACTACATCCACCATAAACATCATTTAACCTCACATATCATTTCTATATAACTCATCCAACCCAAACAGGGCCTCAACACATAATGTTAATGTTGTCATTGACTCTTCTGTTCATTGGTATAAAAGGGGATCAATAAAGGTTGTATTGCATCTTCTATAGGCTGAGCTGGATGACCTGACCACAGACAGCCCGACTCCGCCCCAGTCCAGCCCACAGAAGCAAGCCCCGCCCCCCTCGGCCAATCAGGTCGGCCTCCTGAATGACAGGTTGTCCATGTACCAACAAGCCATTGCCCACGCCAAGTCTACAGGGGACTCGTCTAAACAGAGGCGACTCGACCGAGGAATGAAGGTAAGCTTGTGTCGCATGAACCACTTCTGTCACAATATTGATTGGATGGCATCTATGTAGGATAGCATCTATGTGGAGTGACAATGACGATATCATCCTTGGTCTGTCAGTACAAGCCAGTGCTCGCAGGTTTACTACAACAATTAACACTACAGATGTTACAGGTTTCATCCTGCCCTAAACTGACAAGTTGTGATATACGTGAAGGAATCTTGAAAGTAACTCTAAACCCCATAAAAAATATCTATAGAACCATTGATTCTATTAATTTTGTATTATGTTCTCAGACACTATCGACCCTATATAGTAAAGCACAGTCCGGAGGCTTCGTGGATGAGGAAGAGATTCCTCCGCCTGTTGCTATTGGGAATGAACCAAGACACGCCTCTCCGCAACACTCTGTCCCTCCGAGTGGACCGGCACCCGCTACGTCACAGCAACACTCCATCTCGTCCACGCCCCCTAGATCTGCATCATCACAATACTCCATCTCACCGGTGCCAGCAAAACGCCCATCTCCAGGTAACAAACTCACAATCATTTAAATTACTAGTAACACAGTTGAGTACATCGAAAATGCCACCTCATATTTCTTGTTAAATAATTTGTACATTCGATGTACAATTTCAGATCCCCCGAGACAACAACAGCCTGTATTACCAGCGGCAGTGCAAAGTGAGTTATATTCTGGGAACACTTAGGCTCCATGCTTATGCGCTGAATATATATCATGACATTGCATCTAGCCCCAAGATTAATCGCAAATTTTATAGGGAGATTTGTGAACATTATTTTGAGATGAGCATGAGTTTGTACTAAAAAAAAAAGTTTAATTATCTTGGGGACAGATGCATACTTGCATACATTCTTTTCCGATAAGTAAGTATGTTTAAAACTAAATTCAAACTATTATATACAAATTAAAAAAATAAAAATACTTACAATTTCATATTCTCTGATAAGTTTGATGAGCCATGTTATCAGTCAGGTTTCGTATCTTTCCTTACTGCATTTTGTACTCTCAAGAAAATTGTTACATTACCCAGTATGCAATTTCAGGTCCCCCAAGACAACAGCCTGTATTACCAGCAGCAGCACAAAGTGAGTTGCATTCTGGGAATATCCAACCCCGCCATTGACTTGTAGGGAATATCTCGATAAATTTATTCTATAAATAGATATGATAGTTGACACATTACTTAAGTTGTGATAAGTTTAGATATACTTTCTTTTCAAGTATCGTCACGTATGGGTGAAAGATTCCTGCTGTGACATAAAAACATCTTGTAGTACCACGTTTATCACATTGTTAATAAACCTAGCCAAACGTATTAATAGTAATATTATTTATTTATTTTAGGGAGCCCTCCTCACCCAACACCAGCATCAATAAGTAAGTACTGATGTAAAAAATGTAGTGATCTCAGAAAAGCTTTTTCCATCATAATTAGTCATTTCAAAACTAATAATGGCTTCGGATCATCAGTCCAGATATTTTACTTCTCTGATTACGAGAATTATATTCTATTGATTTTATAGATGTGTTTCTTGAATATGAAGAACATTAATTGTTTTTCTGTTGTTTTTTTCTCTATAAGAATCTGCCGAAATTGAAGTTCTACATGACAGAAGGGATGCATACAGAAACGCAGCGCTTGTGGCTAGGAAAAATAACGACATGTCAACGGCAGCCAAATATGTTAAGATATGCAAGGTAAACCTCCTATAGTCTTCCCCAAATTATAATTATTCAGGCTTGTACTGGGGTCATTGTTTTAAGAAAGCGAATTTGCAAATATTCATACCGAATGTATTTCAAAATTCAAGGGCAACTGCAAAGATGTCACAGTTATTTATGAGGTCAAAACATTTAACCAAGGCTATGACTTTTACCAATCAAATTGCTAGAATTATTACATTTTTTTTATAATCTGCTTTCCTGTTTACAGCAGTTCGATGGAGTCATATCTGCAGTGGCCGAGGGGAAGCCAGTAGACATGTCCCAGATGCCAGGACCCCCGTCTGAGACTGGAGGTGAGAATGGCCCACTATTCCTCCTGTAGGATGGAATGGTCCACTATTTCCCATAGAGGAGGGTTGGGTGACTGGATGATTCTTTCCAACTATTATAATCCCAAATATCTCAAATCGCAACTGGATGAAAGATTCCCGCAGCGACTTTAAACTCCACATTCACTCACTCAAATATATATTCAAGTTCAAATTATCACTTTAATTATGTTTGATTTATTTCAGGACCAGTCCAAAAGGAGGTTAGTCGGGTGCCAGTTGCCACGACGTCTGAGCGAGTTGCACGACAGGCATCCCCACCAGAACCAGAAGATAATGTTCCCCCAGCACCAACTCAGGAGGGTGAGTAAATACTGTTGTGAAAATACAGTTGTACTAGGCCGAAATTAAAGTCAGGAAATAAAATTTAAAAAATTAGACTTTTAAACATTTTGTGTTGGGGCTTAGAAATGCTTTCAAGATGACTTCACTCAATTCGAAAACTCAATTCAATGAATAAACCTGATGCAATTCCTTTATAATCCTGGTTGTACAGACTTTACTGCTATTTGTTGCTCAGAAGCACGGGAGTTGTTCAAGGCCCCGCCCCCTCCTTCCTCCACCATGGAGGCGCTACAGCAGAGACTGCAGAAGTACCAGTCTGCCGAGACTGAAGCCAAGGAGGCCGGCGAGAGCAGCAAGGCCAGGAGGATGGGCAGGATATCCAAGGTCAGTCTTCAGGCTTGTAGTCAGCCCCTCGTATCACCCAGGCTTGTTGTCAGCCCCACGTATCACCCAGGCTTGTGAGTCAGCCCCTCGTATCACCCAGGCTTGTGAGTCAGCCCCTCGTATCACCCAGGCTTGTAGTCAGCCTCTCGTATCACCCAGGCTTGTAGTCAGCCCCTTTGTATCAACAACCCAGGATTTTTAGATATTTAAAATCTGTTTCCCTTTTTCAGCAATACCAGACAGCCATTAAAACAGTGAAGGCTGGGAAGCCGTTTGATTTCTCAGAATTACCCACGCCACCAGGTATGGTCATTTACCATTTATTATTTTTCTATGAAACATGCCAAATAGTCTTTACAATGCACCCTATGACTTGAATGGAATGCTTAATTTGGCCCTGAAATTATGAAACTAGCTTGAGTACAAATTCTGAATCATTATTGCGATAATCTTTCTATTTTTCTATACATAGCAAAAATATAATAACCCCCATATATTATCATCCTTTGTATTTTTTATTCCAGGATTTGCCCCAATTCCTATTACTTCCGCTGCTTCTGCTGCTGTTGCTGCTGCAGTTACTGCTGCCACGCAGCCAGCAGCTCCAGCCAAGCCGCAGCCACAGACAGCCCCAGCCTCTCAGAAAACAGTGCCCGCCCCTGTCCCAGCCCCAACCCCAACCCCAACCCCACCCCCAAGGCCTGCACAACAGCAACAGCCAGGTATCAACAAAACAGCAAGTAAGTCAGTGGCATTATCTAGAAATTACTAAAATTAATTAACTGATGCATCACATCTGCATGTATGGTCAACATCAAAATGGCAAAGTCCAAAATGGCAAGAATCAATTGTGCTCTTTTCAGATCCAGTTCCATATTTTTGTTTTATTCAATTCAATTACACTATCATTGTATATAATATTAATGAAGGATTCATGCAGCAATGTTATGCAATAACGCAATCATATGTCCATCATTACTGTGTGCATTCCACAGGTACGAGGAAGAGTTCATCGCGAGCGGAGCAACAGGAACGTTTTATCCAGGAGAGATACGAGGAGTTCAAGCAGGCCGCTCTCAAAGCCAAAAGGAACAATGAACTGGAACTGGCCAAAAACTACATGCGGTGCATGCACGTATGTACCATCTCAATAAAAGTCTGACAGCATTGTAATACACTACGATGTGTCCATTTCAGAACAGGCCACACAATTATGAAACTATTGTCCCAGGCATGTGTGAATGCAAGATGTAGATGATATAATATATTTAATGCGATTTCATGCTCAAGCTCAAATTATATATGGGGATTTTTTTAATGTTTTTCTGTTGTGATATTCATACAAATTATTATTGGAGATAGAAAAAAATAGAAAAATTAATTGAATAGAAAGGAAACAAATGGAGTTGAATATAAACTCGTACTAAAAATTACTGCATAATCTAATGACCCGATCTGGCAATTGATGAATCTTTAGCTAAGGTCCAATGTGTTTTATTTTATTTCTTTGGTCTCATCCTTTCACATTTCATGAAAGGGCTGTCCATGGTTTTACTAAAACAGGAAATAGCATAATCCTTGGTAAAAACCTACTGGTATGACACCTTTCGTGAAACACAGATCAGTTGAATGCTAAGCGATGTACCTTGAATTCTTCGACTGTTTTATTTCAGGGCATGAAGCCCATGTTACAAGCAGCAGCAGCTGGTTTGCCTGTTGACTTGGCGCAGGTAAGAGATGGCTCCAATGTTGTTCTGAATTGTTTTTGGTGGGAGAAAAACCTGTAATAACTTGATGTGATGATACTGTTTAACCATATGACTAATTTTTCCTGATGTGTGAGCATGCCTGCTAGTGCTTGCAGGTTTACTGCTGCTTTCAGCACTATGGGTGTTGCAGGTTTCCTTCTACAACACTGACATGCCATAATATGACCAAATTAATATTGAAAGCCCCTATAATATCATCCAATTTAATACAAAATAAAGTAAACAAAAATATTATTTAATTATTATTTTTTTAAACACCTCCAGATATAATATCTTTTTTAATAGTTATAAAATTAATTTGAATTATTATATGTAAAAATTAAAGTACGCCATTGGGTGTAGTATGTAGCCTACTATTCTATTGCTGACTTTCATACAATGTTGATCAGTCCTTTTATTTCCCAGTTGCCGCCGTCTCCAATAGCCGATGTAGACGATGAGGACAAGTTCATCGTGGTGTCTGCAGACAACTGTCAGCCCACAGGTGACAGAGAGGAAGTTTTCGAAACCCTGAAACAAGACCTCATCGGACAAATCCGGGTCAGTAAGCAACTTCGTCAACTTCGAAGTTATCCCCAAAGAATATTTTTGATTTTGTGCAACTTCATCAACTTGTCCCTAAAACTTTCGTTTAATTTTCCTGTGATCAGTTATAATCTAATAAAATCAATTTATTTATAATTTTTGTTTTTATTGCAGATAAGTACAACAAATACTCAGCATTTCACCAAACTTGGGGATGTCTCTTCAGCAGCTAAGTATGTATCGATGTTATCTTCAATTGAAAATATTAATATTAATAATAATCAAAATGTGACTGAATTTTATTTGTATTATTTGAAATCATTTATTATTTTTGACAAACTACCATTTAGATTAATTCTTAGATATATAATATTTATCATAGATTTGGTCAATAATTCAAATTTGTAAGGGAAACACATTTTTCTGTTCATCCCATTTTCTTCCAGGGCCAAAAATATTTTTTCTAAGCATCAATGCTTTCTATTAACTCTGAGTTTAAATATGTCAATTGTTTGTCTTGTTTATTGTTGATATTGTGTCATTTCTATGAATGTATTGCAGATTTCAGAAGATGGAACAAAACAGTCGGAAGGACCTGGAGGCTTTGAAGAACGCTAAGCTTCATGGAGACCCGATTCCTAAATTCCACTATGAGACACGGAGTTTCTCTATAGTCAAGTAAGTCTGGCATAGAATAGGATTTTAAACAAAATGATTTTATTTTCGTCTTTTTAAGGCATACGATTATGATTTGTTGACATATTTCATGGTCAAACATATTCTACGTAAAAGTATGTACATTTGATTTCTTTACTCTTGAAAGTACATTTTCCACATGTCCCACTTGGTTTCAATATTGTCTTCTTTTTTTTCTTCGTATTTTCGATTTAAAAAAATTATTGCGGTATGTTGAGCAATAAGCTACATTTTCCGCATATCAGTATGTTCATGTTTTCATATTTTTTTTTATTGTGGGTTGTGCTGACTATTGACCAACCAAATCTCCCGTTACAGGTGTAACACTGACCTGGGGGACAATGACCTGGAGTTGGAGGTTGTCAGGGCAATACAGCTGCCACTGCCACCAGGTCAGCATGACATTTTGACTGGGAGAACATGTTTAATGTTTAAGTCATTACCATCTTGCAAGAACATTTCTAAGTCTTTGATTGTTTTTATAGTTAGTGTTTGTCAGATACCAGGCCCAAAAATTATGAAACCTTTTCAGTGCAATTTAATACACATGCTCAAATTTTATATTGGGATTTGTGAACAACATTTTGAGTCGAACATGAAATCCTACTTAAATAGGTTTCGATTCAAAGCTATTATTTGTATTGTATTAGTTGTATTAGCTATTAATGTGCACTGTATGATGAATGTTTCAATAAATCATCCATTGTTCCAGTATAATTCTGTTTTTATTTCAGGTATTTCCGAAAAGGATTTAGATACTTATGTTAAGTACGAATTCCCTTATCCCAGTGTAAGTACATTTTTGTCTTCAGTTAATTGTTTTGTAAATAAATGATCAGTACAAATTATGTCTGTATATCATTGTGGAGGGCGATGGTCTGTAGGTAGCGAGTATGCCTGATAACCCAGATGTCCCTGGTCTGAGTCTAGTTTGTGCCATTTGTGTAACACTCTAAAAAAGTGCATTGATCCACGCTGCTCCAGTCTACCCAACTGTGAATGGGTACCCGGTAGGATCAGATGTAATCATGAATGTTAACCTGCTAGAAATGGCAGCTTGGGTTGATGTTGTATACACACCAGGGAGTTGAGAAGGTGAAATAAGTGCACATTGCTCCATTGACTGGGGTCATAATGTAGTGCTATGAGCAAACTTTCGAGAATGCATTTGATGAAATTTACATGCACATTATTATTATGTTATTGGGTATCATTGTATCTAGAATGTTAATAATTGGGGGATGTGTCTCACCCACAGGACGAAGGACAGTCTGACCATACGGATACCATGAAAGGATGCATAGATCCGGGTAAGTATACTCAACAAAATTAATTAAGGGCCAGTAGACATTTTGGACATAGGTTTAATTTTATATTATTCTACCAACGAAGAATGTCCAAACATCTACGGGCTCCAGGTACTCTTCAAGAACTTGCAGATGCATTGGAAGAAGACTGTCACTAAATTCGTCAAGCCAAGTTCCGAAATTTGGTAGAAAGTTTCCCAACAGAATCTCTACTGGCCCTTAATTTATTTTGTTGAGTATATTCTGATTGCATCAAATCAATGGCAGAGAAAAGTCAACAGATTTAGTTTCGTATTTTCAGGCAAACCCACATCCAGCATAGCTTACATTCATTACAAACTTGAAATTAAATAAAATAGAAAATATGGTTACAGGATAAGTATGTTACCGTATTCATAATTTTAAAGATATATTTTTGTTCAATATTGAAATACTGCTCAAATATGGTGGAAAATATGTGAAATATTCAAACTACATCCACTTCATTTCCTCAGAATACCAAGAAGCTTTCAAAATGAAAATTGACAGAAAATCAAGAGCATTTATGAGAGTGGTTGAAAGAAAAGCAATAAAGTTGGAGGTATATTATAAACGGTAAGAAAATGCAAATTTTCAATATTCTTTTATTTCTTAATAATAATCATAATCATAATTATTATTTCATGTATATAGTGGTCAGTGTGAATAAACATGAAGTATCGATGCACATGCTATGTAGAATACGTGCAAGACCAACCTTTGTTTTCTAGCTTCAATAGTATGCCGGCATATTTATTTCCAGGGGTTTCTTCAAGGGAGACAAGTTGCTTGGTTCTGCCAGTATAAAGTTGACGCCTTTTGACCAACATAGTACAGTGCATGACAGCTATGATGTAAGGATGGAACTTTTAATTTGTGACATTTTATTCCAATGGTAGCAGAAAATATGTTTCAGATCATTTACAACATTAATAGCAAAATAAATTAACAAAAATGCCTATACTATTCTAAATGATCTCGCAAACATTATAATTCAGAAAATATTTTATAAGTACGGTAAGATTGATCCACAACTTTCCACTTGTTCCGTTTTAGCTTATGGAAGGGCGTAAAACAGTTGGTGGGAAAATAGAGGTCAAGGTCAGAATCCGCGACCCCTTCAAGAACAAGGAAGTGGAAACCGTCAAGGAGAAATGGCTGGTTATAGATCAGTTTCTCCGAACTCTCAAATCAGGGGTGAGCACTCTTAAGTTTGTCCTCTTACTTTACAACCCACTAAGAATTTATGCTAAAGTTATAATGCCTGTGCCTGTGCCAACAGCTATTGTAACTAGAGTGAGTGAGGGGCAAGTGGTGGCGCAGTGGTAGAACATTTGGACTTTTTAAAGAATTACAACCCAAACATTTTGTAGCTGGTGAATATTTTTGATTCCTGATTGTAACATATTCTCACTTCACTTTATTTTCAGGCTACAAGTAAAGTAAGTATTGGAAATAAATACATTAAACTTAATTGACAACTACATTAACAAATACTAATGCAATAAATACATGACACAATAATGCTCAAATTGTACAGAATTAAAATTTTAACAAACTTGATAGCATAAATATATCTGTCATTATTATTATAATGCTGCTTCACATTTTTTCTTATATTTTCAGCCAATACAAAGGCAAAAAAGGTGAGTTTATCCAGTCTACACAATTTTATCACAATCACTTCGTAGAACATTAACCCTCTCCCTGCTGGAATAGGCAAAAGCACTACTCATTTAGGGCATCTCTGGTTGCCTCCAGCATGGAGATGGTTAAGCAGCTAAGACATGCACTTCTCTCCCTACAACAGAAGCACTGGTCATCAATTAAATTAAATTCCTCTGAATGATTTGTTCACAAATTGCCTTACGGACTTTGAATTGAGCATATCATTCTCAAAAAGGTTTCGAAACCTCAGGGACTGGTTCTGTGCATTCGCTGTCTGCTTAATGTGCTGGATGTTGTATGTTTTTGCTTATCTCCCTTGCAGCTTTTTTGTTGTATTTATCACGTGTCGACGCAGTGTGTATTCATGCAAGCATGTGGTCGTATAATTTAGTAAAAGTCACTTTCTTGCTTCCACATGTTTAACCTTCTTGAATCTATTCAATAAAAATGTTCTCTATATAAAGGATGATGACCTGGGCCCTATATTTTGATGGGGATGTTGAAATTATTAGAAATTCTTATGGCATACGGACTATGACCATATTGAACTCAGATTTAAAATTCATATAAGCTTTATATAATTTCATATAAACATTTTTGTCCTTATTTTTGTATCTTTGACTTTGTGATAAAACTTCAGCTATTTTCCTTTTGTTGTATTTTTATTTCACACATACTCACTCTCTGTGTTGTACACCTTGTGAAATACCTCCTCGACTCCAGTGTTAGTATCTGCTGACATAGAACACATCATCAGTACAACAAATCGTCGCAAATGTGTGAAAGATTCCTGCAGCGACGTTAAACTCCATATTCACTCACTCATCAGTACAACAAGAACAACTATTTTCACCTGCCTATCATAGTTCTTAAAGTCACTCTAAAGTAGGGTAAATTATTCATTATTTTTTTTAACAAACCTATATCATGTATATATGGGGTCACATGTTCAGGATTCATAATACATTTAATATGTTTATACTTGGTTATTATAGGCAACCATGTGCTAAAACGTAAACATACTGTACTTTCTCGTGTATCATGCACTACCTTATATAATGCACAACCCTTTCTCAAGGGAAAACATTCTGGAAAATATGTAGTTTTCATGTATATTAAAAAGTGCACATTATACACGGGAAAGTACGGTAATCACAAAAATCAATGTCGACAATGAACCTTTCTTTAGCAAATTTATTTTAAGTTTATTATAATTTGTAAACATTTCTTAAACATTTCTTTATACTGTTCTGAGAATAATTTCTCACGGATTAATTAATAGTAATCAGGTAATGATAGTTCTTTTTTTATCTTTGGCAGAACACGAAAGTTTGGTTTCTTTGGGAGACCTCAAAGGTCTGGTATCTGCTCGTTGTTGTAATGAAAGGAAGGAGGGAGGAGGCATTTCACAAAGCTACAACCCAGACCTGACCCAGTGACACAACCTGTGATATCTAGTATTACGAAGTCATGTGGATTACCTCCCCTTTATCATCGGCCATGTTTGAAATGAAGTTGTGATAGTACCTGTATAATAATGTATAATAGTCATGTAGATTTATATCCCCTTATTTATTAGTCAGCCATCTTTGATATTTGGTACCCGATTATGTGTATCAGTGAAGTCTCAAGGATTATCTCCCCTTAATATTTTTAATGAAGCTGTGATAATGCCTCATTATGTGTATCGGTGAAGTCATGTAGAGTATTAGCTCCCCTTATCCGTCGGCCATCTTTGAAATGATGTCAACTTTGCAATATTCCTTTACAATAATTCAAATATTAGTCCAGATATTATTATATTTATTTATGTTACTACCGTATATGTTTTCATGAACTGTGATATTTTACAAACTGTTGATTATGGATATATATATTTACAAATCATTCCAGTCATAAATTATTGTATCAGATCTATCCGTCCAATGCATTTGATTGTGAGAAGTTCCCATAAAATCTCATTGAAATATTTTTGCATGATTTTGGAAAATTGTTTCAGTTATTTATTTATGTATTTGTTTGCTAGAAAGTGTTAAATTTGTGCCTTATCATACACAAACCAATCCAAGCATATGCCTACCCACTGCTGCATTAGTCATATATTTGGTATAATAGGCCAAGTTAGAGTAAAGTCCTGGGACTTCGGACACTTTTCAGTGGTTGTCCTGTTTATTGCTAATAATATAAGACATGTGTCGGTGGCAAATAACTATTGGCTACTGAAGCGACACCATTTAAAAGGTTGTAAGATACTGTGAAATTAATACAAATCCAACTACATGTCGTGTCCTGGGACTTCGGACAGTTGTCCTGTGACTTCGGTCAGTGCTCCTTGAACATTGGTTATTATAATATTGCGCCGCCTGTCTTTTCAATAATTAATCATTTTAGTAGCAGATGACCATATACTTTAGGTGAATACCAAATGTTCTACCTGAAAATATACGTGTGTCAAGATACATCGATATTTTGGCGACATGTGCTTTACGCAGTTGCCGAAAACGGCACATTTACGACATTTTATGCAAATATGCAATTTAGATAGGTTAACGGTCATGTTAGCACCATGCGATAATAAAAGCACGTGGTTTAGCTATTCACAGTCAAATCACAGTCAGGAGGAACGGTAGACATGTACATGTATATTAATCCGTTAACAGCTGGTTAACGTAAGTGTCCGAAGTCGCAGGACTGTCCGAAGTCCCAGGACTGTCCGAAGTCCCAGGACTCTACTCTAATATGGTATTGTCTTGTGAAAAGTGAAAACACTGAGCGTATGATTTTGCAGCAATGCTATTTTCTTACCTATTAGCAAATGCCACATTGTAAGGTTAGTCCTATTGCAACTCTCAATTCATATTCGAGAAAGCATTAATTTGAAAAGTCTTTGGATACTTCCAAGCCATGCGAAGATTTCATGTTAATATATTTTAACATTTTACTTTGTCTTTACGGTTTAAAAACAAAATAAAAATAAACTTGGCAAAGGCCGGGAATGTATTCAATGCACCAAACTACATTAGAAAAGTGTGTTTGACAACATTTAGATAAATATGCCAGCAATTTTCACATTTTCTTAAAATGCTTCTAGGAATAGTGCAGTACACGTATTCTTTAGGCTATCCATTGTTTACTTGAATAGGAAAGACACTGCCTGTTGGCTTAATTAATTAATTAAAGTAAATTAGTTGCCTTAGTAAGTGGTAGGCCCATGCTGTAATTTATTTCATTTACTGCTTAAATATGTAAAATAAATATTTTTCAAAATTAGTCTGTGAGCTTAGAATGTTCACTCAATAATGGGCAATTTATTATTTAAACATATAGCATATGTGATATTTTTTGGTATACACTATTCCGAAATAGTTCACAATATGAGACCTCATTCTTAAAGACATCGGAATAGGTATAGTTTTGAGTATTAATTATGTCATACAACTATAAAACCGTATAAAATTCGAAAATGTTAATCACTTACCTGTGTGTCCAAGTCATAAGTAACTTTGTCTGAGGCTTCACAATATAGGACTGTCACGAGACAGACGCACAGGGCGAACAGAGATGGCGACGACGACATCGTGTGGTAGGACGTATAATATTGTACTTGATCCTCGTAAGGTAAAACACAGATATATATACCGTAGCTATCAAGGATGTTGTTTTGATACATGAACGATTACACGCTTTACTAGATAGACAGGTCAACACATTAATTACCTGGAGCTAGATTTAATGTCAGTTTGATGACAAGATACCTACTATAAGGAAAGTCCGGTTGCTTAGATCATGGTAAAGAAACATAACATCCTTAGGTACGTGTTACATCCGGTGTATATATACTGAACGAAAAATTTAAGGGAACGCATGTATTGTAATACGACATTGTTGCTAAGCGGTTCTTTAACCTTTCCAATAGAACAAATATGCCCAAATTTCACAGTAATCTTTCGTTACTCGTGTAGAACATGATACAATTAATAAATTACCCATAAATCACAATGTGATCTATATTAAGGTAAATTTGAAACTGTGTTATTATGAGAAATACCACCTAACTTTAAATCCAAAATTGCAGGCTATTGGTA
>JAUTBZ010129549.1:0-14408 GCA_032361785.1 Lepetodrilus galriftensis
TATGAATTTGATACGGACACACAGTTGCAATACACAGTTCCAGAGGAAGCGAAGTATTAGTAAAACATCGTGTACCTCAATAGATGTATCCATGAATGTTTAGCTACAAGGAGCTACCTGGGGCGCGTTCAAAGACACAAGCGCTGAGTAAGCCGCTTAGCTAAACTGGTCCCCTGTCCCAAGTACGGTCCATGCAACTCGTGAGACAGTGGCTAGTTTGGTAAGCCGCTTGCAAGCCGCTTGCGTGTTTGAACGACCCCTAGTTATCCACACCCGAGACTCTATTGAACTGGAGGTTAGTGGTCAGATGATCCTATAAGCTGGACACGCCGGTGTTGTAGCTGGACACTGACCGTCATTGATAACATGGGCTAAATTGAATCTCGGGGCCCAAGAGATGGGTCCAATTCATCGGCAATATTGTGAATTGACAGCGTAAACGATTCGCGACTTGTTGTCACATCTGCTGGTGATAATATATTCCGGCGTCATGTTTCTCTCTACTTCCGGTTTAGAAATGCTGTGAGTTCTGTTTTCGCGCTACCTTTGTAACATGCACGACCTCAATTAATATCATGGTAACAATTTCTTGTTGGAATTGCATTTATTTCAGCTTATCCGTTGTTTAGAACCATAGGCTTAAAACATGAAAGATATATGTCTAAAAGCATGTATACTAGAAGAAAATTAAAATTAAAATAAGTACGTACACATTTTGATCACAACTATGATAATAACTCGGTACCGGTATTCTTCTATAGGGTCCACTTGGATCGAAGGGCGAACCCGGCGAGAATGGTTTACGTGGATTTCCAGGGGTGGAAGGTTACCAGGGTCAGAAAGGAGGTAAAGGTGCTCAAGGGTTTTCAGGAATAGACGGACCCAAAGGAGATCAGGTAATGATAAATATACGGTCATTAATTAAATCAGATTGAAATGAGATTGATAATCTAAAATTAATATACTTTAACCAATGTTAAAAGTTACTTTTTTTCTCAGTATTAATATGATTACTACTGACATCAATTTTCAATATTTTACAGGGGAGCAGAGGTTTAACGGGAGTACCAGGCGCAACGGGAGCACCGGTAAAGTATAGAACAGAATCTTACAATACAAGATAATAAAGTCTGTTTAGAATATACAAAGTAGCTTGAGCAAAACAGTAGAGTGGTTTTGGCGCAATATAAATATGTATTATTATTATTATTATTATTGCTATTATTATTATTATTACTATTACTATTATTATTTATGACCGGTTGTGACGGTCTCACATAAGCCTCATGCTTATTGTGGAGGGGGCGGGTGGGTGTGATTTGGGGCAGAACCTGTTACAACCATATTTACATGATTGTAGTTAATTGCCTGAGTTTTCACAAATAATTCAATTCTGTTGTTAGCGAACCAAGCTCTAGTATATTTACATGCGACATCAATTCATCATTCTTCCAGGAAGAAATAAAACAATGTGGGATTCGAACATACCCACTGGTTAGGTTATCTGGTCATTATTATTTATACACAACTATTTAATAACATATATACCATATGAAGTATGTTTCAAGCAATTGGTTTGTACTGACGAGATACACGTGTAATGTTTCATATTTCAGGGGCTGATGGGTGGACTTGGCCCCATGGGTCACCCGGGCCCAATGGGAGACGTTGGCACGACCGGGACGAAGGGGGACAAGGGAACGGCTGGATTTGACGGAACCATTGGCTCGCGGGGACAGAGAGTAAGTTCATAGTCACAGTGGGACTGTCTAAAGTCATTGGTACACTAGGATTAGATCAGTGTGACACTATCTGGGGCCAGAGCAACGTGACATTATCTTGGGTCAGGTCAGTGTGCCATTATCTAGGTCAGGTCAGTGTGACATTATCTGGGTCATGTGAGTGTGACATTATCTGGGTCATGTCAGTGCGACATTATCTGGGTCAGGTCATCATAATGTAGTCTGGTGTCAGCGTGACACTAGATCGAGGTCAGCGTGACACTAGAATTAATTATGACATTTGAAAATGTAACAAATAAAAGAAATGTTAAATTATCTTCATCGATCCACGTTCAACCGGTCAAATTTGCCTGACCAGTTAAAACCATCGCATGCTCTCAGTAGTAATTTCAATGTCAAAACATAATTTGTTTGGTATTTATATTCGGGTATGCATGTGAGAACAACGATGGGACAATACGCATAATAATTAACATAATAATTAATATATTTTCAAAATGACAATTCTCTGTTCAGGGTCAAGTTGGTCTGCCAGGAATGCCTGGGCGACATGGAAAAACGGTTTGTAGATATTTGTTGTTATGCATATTCCTTCTTTCTATTCGTCTGCCTGTCTGCCCCTCTCTCTCTCTCTCTCCCTCTCTCTCTCTCTCTCTCTCTCTCTCTGTTATGCTTATTGTCAGGGCAATTTACGAGACTTTAATGACTTAGATTTGTTTTTGTTGTTGCTTCATTTCTACTACAGGGCGAGACCGGCCCAGCCGGAGAACAAGGAATACGCGGTCTTCCCGGATGTGATGGTCTTAACGTAAGTACACGTACATACAAATATCCGTAATTCAAACAATATTGATATCAATCAGTGGAATAATATGGTCACAAATGCAAACAAAAGCATATAATGAACTTTTTGAATTGCTCCGGATATGACCTTTTAAACATTATTATTCATCATGACCTATAGTAGGAAATTCAGAGAGTTGCGCAACGGTGATTGAACTTTCAGAAGATGTGAAAATAACAACTATCTCCGTATATGCCTTCCATTATTTGCTGACAATACCTGACAGTATTTGCTGACAATACCTGACAGTATTTGCGGACATTAACACTAATGCCTGGTTTGAATGATCATGATCGCTATTGTCTAGGAAGTACCTTATTACCTAGGCATAACGTTATTGCCTAATTATTCTTATTGCCGAGAACATATAGATTATTCACACATATAAGACTTGAATAAAACCGAATGCTGTACACTAAGTTAGAGTATGACCTTCCAATAGATAACACATAGCACACCTATACCTCCTTGTATTCTGGTTTCAATACCTGCACTGGTCTCCTTACACGTGTTCCGTGGTTCGTATATTGGTACCAGGTGAGCTAAAACCTGCATTGCACATTTTATAGACGTCATGACCTTGATAGTGGGTCAGTTGCTTCACGGGCAAGTATTTGTGTTGTGCCTTATCATGTTAAGCGATATTACAATTACTATAATAACATTAAGGATGATAATAATAATGATGATGATGATGATAATAAATAAATAAATTTGTCATTTAAAATTATTTTTTTAACAGGGTTCACCCGGACTACCTGGGCGCGGAATAGCGGTAAGTGCAAATAAATAATTACTCTTATTTTAGATTCATACACTTATGAATAATTTGAAATAATCCTGAAAGTGGATATAACATTAATTATATTTTTGCAATAATATATAGCTTATATTTTAATTGTATATATTTGTATTATTAACTTGTTTTTAACTATGACATACATATATAAATACATGTTACAAATGTTTATGACAAACAACAGGGTCCCCCCGGTCCACGAGGTCTTACCGGAAGTCCCGGAGTGTTTAGTCTTGACGGAGCCCCAGCCCTGCTGGAGAAGATAAGCACGATGACAAAGGGTCTCAAAGGTGACAAAGTAAGACCGTGTGGGTAATAGACATTTACTATTGTATCCAAACCCCATCCCTATTAACCGCCCCCCTCCACCCCCCCCCCCCCCCACCACACACACACCAAACAAAATCAACATTAAAAAAATAAAGAAATAAAAGTTGAAACCATATTTAATTCAAACTTAGACAGAGGGGATCATATTAAACTTTATATTTAATTAGTATTTATTCATAATACCAACTAAAATTATTTACGCGGTGAAATTCTATTTCTATTAATTTATATGTTTCTACTTTTCAGGGATCAAAAGGAATGAGAGGTAAATACATAACATAGTAGCCCATTTTAACATTATTTCTGTTAATACATGAATAAGCTACAGCATACATCTGCATTCAAATTGTTGAATGACTTAATAACTAGGCACTAGTTTATGTTATTGTGAAATTTTAACGAAGTAAATGATAGATATAATATAAAGACATTCAACAATGCTGATACACACTGATAAATAAAATATCGAATAGATTTAACATATACTACTGCTATAACATTTATTCCACTTTAAAACACAATTTTTCTGGGCCTGTTTTCTAGGTTTTCACGGATACCCAGGCATCGGAACTCCTGGAACTAAAGGATACACTGTAGGTAAATCTAGCCTGTATCATATGAAGATATACTTAGAGACAGTAATTTAGTATCACACTTGAAACGACCAAATAAAACAAAACTAGTATAATACTACAGTATAAATGTATATCATACATGTATATATTAAAAATACATCAGATTCTAATTACGATATGATCGAAGAATGGTATTTTAAATGTATGAATCATCATTCTGTGGTTTTTATCATATGCATGAATTTTGGGCAATATTGAGCATTAACGCTCTCCATGCTGAAGGCAACCGGAGATGCCCTAAAGAGGAGTGCCTGTGTCTAATCCAGCAGGGAGAGAGTTAATGAAGGAAATGTTCTTATGATATGTACGTAGTATATGGACACTATTATTCTCATGACTGTGTATTTGTATATGTGTCATTAGTCTCAAACCGAATCTGCCACTAGTCAAATAAATGTATCACCATCGGCCGGTTTAGGGTTCGCCTGGACCTCGTGGCTACCCAGGGTGCAATGGGACAATTGGACCCCCTGGTCTCCCAGGACTCCCTGGAATCCCCGCAGGTTCCGGATCCGTGAGGGGTTTCCTGGGAACGAAAGGAGAGAAGGGAGCCACGGGATTTCCGGGACTCTACGGACTTCAGGGTCTCAGAGGACCAAAAGGAGATTCTGGAGACATGGCGTCGGGAACGAAGGGTTCCCGCGGTGACAAGGGGATGAAGGGATCCCGAGGACTAAACGGAATTAACGGAATACCCGGGTTGGGTCTACCAGGAATGATGGGTCGACAGGGACCTCGTGGACTACCAGGGATGTCAATGAAGGGCAATAAAGGAGAGAAGGGATATCATGGAATCGTTGGCCCGTCTGGTAAGAATGCTTCTTTAATATAGCTTTTTTTTGTTCTTTTTTTTTGTGTGTTATTTTTTGTGTGTTTGTTTTGTTTTTGGTTGTTGTTGTTGTTGCTGTTGTATATACAGTGTATTTTAAAACTATATTACGACCGTCAAGCATTATAGACAACAGTAACAACGTATAGAAGATGATATACTTACTTAGTTACTAGGTAGTAATACATTTTGAGAGAGAGAGAGATAAAGAGAGAGAGAAAGAGAGAGAGAACGAGATATATAGATAGAGATAGAGAGAGATAGAGAGAGAGAGAGAGAGAGAGAGAGAGTGAGTGAATTATCTTGATTTCAACATATTTTATTGTCCCAAAATTCAATATAGGATTAGACAAATGCGAAAACAAGCGACTTATCTTAAAGCCATATGATCCCAAACAAACTTGTAAGTTACAGGGCAGTAGGTAGAATGGGATATGTATTTTGACACATTTAGTATACTTTATTGTCCAGGTAAACACGGAAGGAAAGGGGTAGTCGGTAAACCTGGACTAACTGGTTCAAAGGGCGAACAAGGAGAATTAGGACCCATTGGACCTCCAGGATCGTTTACGACTGGAAACGGGATCGTTGGACCCATGGGCCCTAAGGGTCAGAAGGGCGACCTGGGCATTGGCGTCATTGGGGAAAGGGGCAACCCGGGGCCTCACGGACCTCGCGGCGAACCCGGAAGGGGTGGTCTCCCTGGTCTAGACGGAGAGGACGGACTGCCTGGGGTACGGGGTGCGCCAGGGAAAGGATTTCCTGGAATCAGAGGTATGTCATGTCACAGATTGTAATTTAAGTTGTGAGGATGATATGATGATGGCGATTATGATGATGACGATGATGATGATGATGTGTGTGTGTGTGTGTGTATGTGTGTGTGTGTGTGTGTGTGTGTGTAATATATATAGAAAGAGGTAGAGAGAAAGGGGGAGAGAGAAGGGGAGAGAGGGAGAGAGGGAGAGAGGGAGAAAGGGAGAGCCAGGTGTTTGCTGGAGATAGTTCAATATTTTCTTACATTTCTACAGGACCCAAAGGCTCAGTTGGACCCAGTGGTATACCGGGAGAATTTGGAAATCCCGGAGAGAAGGGCGACCCGGGACAGTTGGGTGAACCAGGGCGAGACGGTCCTCAAGGCCCACCAGGTGCTGGTCTGGATGGTCTGGACGGCCGCGACGGGCCGATGGGCCCCAAGGGAGCAACAGGACTCCCAGGGGAACCAGGGAGAGATGGTGTCACCGGGGAATCTGGCGGACCCGGAGAAAAGGGCATGAAAGGAGACTCTGGCACATCTGCTGGCGGGTTCAAGGGTCAGAAAGGAGAGGAAGGTCGAGGTCTGGATGGGAGAGATGGCCTTCAGGGTATCATTGGAGACAAGGGTGAGGTTGGTCCGCCTGGGCTACCTGGTGTTCCTGGGAGAGACGGGGAGCCAGGAAAACCAGGATCTGACAACTCTGGGAATACTGGAATGAAAGGTTGGTAAACTTTATCAGTAGTCTCCTTTATGAAGTTGTGACCTCATGTCCCATCGGCAACAAATACGATAAAGCAAATTGCGTTTCAAGAAGCATTCCATCTCGACAAAACATTGGTACACTAGTGGACATTATGTCTACAGGTGAGGCAGGTTTGGACGGACTGGATGGCCATATGGGTTTCCCTGGACCAGATGGCCCAAAGGGCTCAAATGGAGACAAAGGACCGAAAGGAGACTTTGGCTTCCAAGGCCTACCTGGTCAAGATGGCCTTCCTGGCATTGACGGGCCTGCTGGTCCCAACGGCATCAATGGCAAACCAGGAACCCCGGGCTGGGATGGCAAGAAGGGAGACGATGGCGAGCAAGGACCTAGAGGTCTGATAGGAGACAGAGGACTTCCGGGAGAATCTGGGTACGGCGTGGACGGATCCAAAGGAGAGAAAGGGGCGCAGGGTGATGTCTTCAGAGGCATGAAGGGCCAGAGAGGAACGCCTGGTTTTCGTGGTGAGACCGGACTACCAGGATCTCATGGTCTCACAGGCGCTGATGGGCAGAAAGGAGAAAGGGGGGAATTTGGCTTTGGTGTCCAAGGATTTAAAGGTAACATGAATTAGTTTTTTAACTACTACGATCAAGGTGGAATATATGGTTGTGTATTTTGGATATGTTGATTAACGGATTTGGGATACATTTATCAAAGCTATATTAGATATTGTATTAATGTATATTTAATTTCGTAGTGGTGTATACATGTTATATGTTGAATATGAAGTTCATGTGAACGAATTAGTGGATACTG
Source organism: Lepetodrilus galriftensis (assembly GCA_032361785.1). Classification (NCBI taxonomy): domain Eukaryota; kingdom Metazoa; phylum Mollusca; class Gastropoda; order Lepetellida; family Lepetodrilidae; genus Lepetodrilus; species Lepetodrilus galriftensis. The sequence continues at coordinate 7,459 of JAUTBZ010129549.1, forward strand.
TTATCAAAGTAAAGCTAACTATTTTATGAATATATTTATTAACATTACTATGCTTCCTTGCACGCAAAGGGGTTCATTCATGCCCCCTAGAGATAGACGAGTGCAAACCAAATCTGGACTAAAAGGCCTTTGATGATCATATGATATCACAGGAACACAATTCCATTATTAGTATTGCATGTTTAGCTTGTATAGAATGGCAAAGCGTTTTTATTATTGTAAATATAATGCCTCCAACTGATCTATCACACGGCAGCTAAGACTAGGTCTCATGAAATACTGCAGGTAACAAAGGGATGGCTGGTACTGGGATGCCCGGATCACGAGGAGAACGGGGTTTCACGGGGCCCCAGGGCGAGCGTGGTCCAACTGGACCCAAGGGAAACACAGGAGCCGGTGTCAGGGGAGAGAAGGGAGAAGCAGGAAGAGGACTTCCGGGTTTTCAAGGACGTCCAGGAGAACGAGGAGAAAGTGTTCTAGGCCCTTCTGGACCCACAGGTAATGTCACAGGGCGTTGATTATTAATACTACAAGTCCTACAGACAGCAGATAATGCGAGAGTAACGTTTATTATTATTATTAATATATTATTATTATTATTATTATTATAATAGTTAGTTGTTTTTTTTTAAATGCGAGAGTAACTTGATGATTAACTTGGTCCTACAGTACTGTCTGGTATTTTCATTATAAGTTGATATATATTTGTTATTGGGGTTTAGAGCCGCTTTCACATCATTAATAATGTCTCAACGGTGTATTGCGTTATACTTTTATTAACGCTTCATTTCAGAAAGGATTTTACAACAATTAATGCTTTTCAGAGTGCATGTCTAGGAGAATTGTTCACTACATTCTGTGTATAAACATAGTAGGCCCTATACATGCACGTTTTTATTACATGTACCTGTAGCGTTGTGTTTGATTGAAGGTTTACCGGGTCCCTCTGCGTATGTCTACGTTCGTCACAGTCAGAAGCAAGGATCTCGGGCATGCGTGTTTAATCATCCCGTGCTTTGGACCGGATACAGTCTCCTCCACACCGAGGACGAGGGTCGTGCGCATGCTCAAGATTTAGGTGAGCAATTTACAAAGAAATTCTAAAATAACGACCAATGCACAGCTTTGTTTATGTGTTTTTGCCTTATTTCTGTATGTATATCCACTACTGATGCTGTTCTGTTCGCAGAGAGCAATCATGCTTGTATTCCAAGGTACTCATGGACATGACACTTTCCTTTCGCTATAAGATCAACAGTTCAGTAGTAATGTTTGTTTTTTCTCTCACAGGTTTGGCCGGTTCCTGCGTCCCTCGCTTCAGCCCTATGCCAGTCCTGTTCTGCAACATCCACAACGTCTGCCACTACGCCAGTCGCACGGCAACTAGCTACTGGCTTTCCACGAGGTCCTTCGTCCCCATGATGCCGGTAGAGGGCGCTGAGATGCTCAACCACATCAGCAGGTGCAGCGTGTGTCAGGCTCCCGGCCCAGTTTTAGCTGTCCACAGTCAGACCACACTGGAACCGGACTGCCCTTCTGGGTGGGGCGAACTGTGGAGCGGATACAGCTTTGTCATGGTAAGCTTATAGATAGAACTCCACCCTTAGTAGTGTTAATTGTTATCGGATCCTGTAGATGTTTCTAGCTGTAAGAATACTTATTCTATAGATGTTTCTAGTTGTAAGAACAATGAACAGGTTTCAAAGTATCATTTAGAATACTCTATCACATCGAAATGTATATGTTAGCGGCAATAAGGACAACCAGGTAATAACGTTAATGTCTAGGCAATAAGTTTATTACCTGAATATTATACTCTCCTGACATATATATATATATACATTAATCATTATCCACCCCAACACAATTGACTGAATTGTAGCAGCAGGTGTTTCCTACATGATGTCTTTGGTTGGACACATGGACCATGAATGCAGGGGTGTTGAATTAAAAGAAAATGGATTTCCCCAGTAAATTAGCATTAGAGGGAGGGGTACAACCTTGGAGATTATGCCCGTAATTAATGCGTCTTCCATTGAAATTCCAGCACGCTGTCGGATCCATGAGCGGAGGGCAACCGTTAGCGAGTCCAGGCAGCTGTTTGGAGTTCTTCACAACGAATCCTTTCATAGAATGCACAAGCTCCGGACAGTGCCATTACTTCTCGGACAAGTTCAGTTACTGGCTGGCAACAGTTCCTGACAGCCGAAACTTCAGCCCTGCGGCGGAGACGCTGAAAGCTGGGCAGCATCTGACTAGAATCAGCAGATGTAAAGTGTGCATGCTGACGCCGTGATGACCTCCTGGTGCAGCCAACCACGGCTGCCTCGTATAGACCTCGGTGCTCTTCCTTCACGAATATGTCAACAAACCCGTGATCTAACAGCTCAAAACACATGAGACTGTATGGCTCTATGCAATTATAATATCCTGGGTATCGTTTCTCGAAGCTCTCTTAGCCGCTAAGGGACCATAGCACTCTCTTAGCAATACATTAGCTATCGGCAAAGAGAGTGCTATGGTCCCTTAGTGGCTAAGAGAGCTTCGAGAAACGATACCCAGGCAGCTAAGAAAGGCCCTGGACTAACTAGTTAGGTGTGGCATAAGATAGGCACTGCAACAGTAAACATCATCAAGTTGCCACGAGGAAACACACCAAGGGATTGTCACAGTCGTCTCCCCTTCCATGTCACTGTGGCGGGACACCATAGGCACTTAACTATCTCGTGTTTCAATCCATAAGGCTGCACTGTAGGCACTAGGCACTCAAATATCTCTTGTAACAATCAACATGGCCTCTCTCTTACCACTTGACCATCTCTCATTCCATTTTATTTATCATGGCTGATCTCATTGAGATAGGCACCAACTTACCTAGCTTATCATGGCTGATCTCATTGAGATAGGCACCAACTTATCATGGAATGTGTACATGGAATCATGACCTTTCTAGCACAACAATGGCAACAGAAACTCATTTAAACATGCTTACAACCATCCTGATATAAATGCCATCTCTTATTTAGCGCAGTTGGATGGATTTTGATTCTTCCAGATATCAATGGAATGGTACTGGATGGAATTCTGTCTTTTCTTGGAGGGAATCTTTGTAAATTCAACTATGGACATGCAGTATACAGGTCAGGTGTCGAGGCCTGTGGTCTGCTTGATGCTGGGAACAGGAGACATCAGTTTCATCTAGACATCCAGAGTAGATCTCTCACTGGACATCGCCACTCTAGGTCTCTGCTGTTCACGGACTGCACCAGACCGTGTCGCAAGACCAGCAGACCACACATCCTGTCCATCTTGCGGAGGAAGCCGTTCAATATCACAAGTGACTGGCCTCTAGATATGTGGATATATCTACATAGAACATCACCATACTAACTCACAACAACACACAGCTGACAAATCCAGTTATCTCCCTGTAAGGCGAGTCCAGTTTCTTCCCCCTTTATAATGTCATGTTGGGGTACTAGACTCCTGGACGACCTCTGTATAATGTCATGTTGGGGTACAAGACTCCTGGACGACCTCTGTGTATTGGTCTTGCTCCAGGAGGTGATTCATCTCAGGACTTCTCTGTACTCTCCTGTAATGTTGTGTTTGATACACGTTCATTGTCTGGTGATGATATCAGGAAGTAGGTCACCATCTCACCTTTACCTTTGACCTTGATAATGCCTCGGTACTCCAGCATGTAGCCTCGCTCGTTCAGCAGAGTGTAGACATCCGCGGTCACCTGTGTACAGAGCATGGCTAGCATTGGTTCATCTGAATGTCACATGGGTACAGAGAAAGACTAGCATTGGTTCATCTGAATGTCACATGGGTACTACTACCAGCTAATATCTTCCTGAACATGTAGTAACATAAATGGACTTGATGATCTTGACATGCATTATTCTTTCAAATATTGCAATACTTCAACATTACTTTTTCAAATTATTAAATAATACTGCATAGATCTAAAAATATCAACAATATGCTATTATTTACTGGCACCTAACATGGATTTTCTTAATATTCTACAGGCATCTAACATGAATATTGTTGCATTGCCTATGCAGTCATTTTGTCTGACTGTTTCACTGGATTGAGCCTGGAGTTATATTATGAACAAGATTATGAACAAGAAATAAAACCTTCTCGCAGTCAAGTAATAGTTCTACATGGAGGATAGACAGTAGTGCTATGCCATTAGACAGTAGTGCTATGCCAGTAGACAGTAGTGCTAGGCCAGTAGACAGTAGTGCTAGGCCAGTAGACAGTAGTGCTATGCCAGTCAGTACTGATTCTCACCTGTATCTTGTCAGGGAGGCCCGTACTGTCCATACGACTGGCCACGTTGACAGAGTTGCCCCAGATGTCGTAGTGAGGCTTGCGGGCGCCGATCACCCCCGATACTACTGGACCCATGTTGATGCCTGCAGCGGAGACGTAGACATCAAACATTGTACGGGAAACTACTGGGAATAATCATTACATTTCGACAGGTACAAACATTGAAAACAGTTTTCATTGGATGTTAAACACTACGCTTACTGTGGTGGATAATTGAAAGTTGGAAGTTTTAAACTAGCTGCTGTCTCCAGGAACAGACAATATTGTCAGTAAGAAGAACCGATACAGGCAGCATCAGCCTTGGTTATCTGCACCAGAGACCAGAGAGTGTAACAGTAACACCCAGCATATTGCTCACCGACTCTCATCTTGAAGTTGTTGAAGGAATGTTCATTGACGCAGTTCAGTTGCCGCTGTATTGCCATAGCATATTCACAGATGGCGACCACGTGACCCATATCCTGGAAATTGGTCTCGGGAGTCAAGCCTGAAGCGGCCATGTACGTCTGGCCAATAGTTTTGATCTTCTCGATACAGTGGAAGCGCTCCTCCTCTAGAATCTAGAAATTGATGTCAAACATTCACCATCATGTAAAGTAATAGCTATTTATATCATTTAAATTAACCCATCTCTGTCATCCATTATCTCAAGGTTGTAGTCGCTGCAAGTGGGTTGAATTCTATTTATAGACGTACCCAGTTTACTGATTTTGGTGATAAGCGTATTAGGTGAAATGTGCATGAATATTGTATTATTTACGTACCTTACGTCGCCTCACGATTTATTACCCATGAACCATGCTGAACAACATAATTCATCTCTGAATCAAACAGAAATTTAAGGATACGATCCTTTGTAACGTCGTATTAAAATTTTCTTTGGATTTGTAGTCACTTCTATGCATAGACTTCTGTTAGCTTATCACCGGAATTCCTAGTTTTAAATGACACTCTTCGAAATTCGATGACCCACTTGCAGCCGCTATTATTGCTATGGAAATTCAACACCATTTGGATAACTGCAAGAGAGATTCCCTATATCAGACATGGATGTCTAAATGGAGGTGGATGAGCCGTGTGTCTGACCTCGTCGAAGTCGGCGATGATCTCGTTGAGGAGTCTCAGACACTCCACGCCCTCGTTGTTCCCCTCCAACTCCATGTAGAACTCGGAGAAGTTGGTGATGGACGCGAACATGATGCCGGTGTTCTCGCAGTCCTTGTAGTACAGCTCCTGTAGACGGGCAGACAACCACGTTACAATGTCTGTCAGCCTTCAGTTTAAACATATTTTATTCACAATAGAATGGGATTGGGTACAAGTTATGCCAACTTAGGAGAAAACTCACTCCTGAATATGTACATATTGTCAGCCTTCTGTGTTACCAGTGGCAGAAACTACTTATAAAATGCATATTCAATATTTAATCTAACATAAAAGCTATATGGAACAGTCAAGACATAAATATATAACATTCTAATTTTATCTGAATATCACCATCAAATACTAGTGATAACTGAATGTCAATATCATATACTGGTCAGTGTTAATTGAATGCTGCTATAAGCACAAGTGTTAAGTGAGTGTGTCTTGAACGGAGTGACCTTGTCACTGACCTCATCCTTCTTGGACTGGTTCTTCAGGAAGTGTTGGGCCACGTTCAGCGGCAGGATGTTGGCCAGCAGACGCAGGTTGTACGCTCTGAGACTCTCCATCTCCTCCATCTCCTCCGTGGCCTGCACAACACCAGCAGAACATCAACATCATATTGGCAGAACATCAACAAATTATTTAGACATCAACTGAACATTAAAACATGAACAGAACATAGACACTAGCAGAACATCAACAGAACATCAGCAAATAATCACCAGAACATGAACAGAATATCAGCACTAAGATATGACTCCCAATAATTTTGTAAATGTGTCACCTGTCACACAAGACCTGGTACTGACCTGGCAACACAAGACCTGGGGTGCATTCAAAGACGCAAGCGGCTTTACCAAACTAGCCACTGTCTCAAGAGTCGTATGAACTGTACATGGGACAGGGAACCAGTTTAGCTAAGCGGCTTACTGAGCCCTGTGTTGACTGAACGCACCCCTGGAGATAAGCAACTTCTTTCTGACACTGGTAGACAGTGTAATGCATAGGCCAGTGGATGTGACTTAACTCTCTCAATGCTGAAGGCAACTGGAGATGCCATGAAGAACAGTGTCTGTATCTAATCCAGCAGGGAGAGGGTTAATCCAGCTGATAAGTCTCCACTGTGAATATAGAAATGGAATCGAAGAATGTTGTATTCAAAGGGAGATAAAATCTGAATAAGTTGCATTCAAAGGGTATTTGTAATTTGAAATATCAGTATTTGTTGAACTTAACGAGAGTTTAAGCTGCCTGGTTTTGATACCTGCAGACTGCTAAGACAGTTAATTTCTTTGTTTCAGTGGTGTGCGCGGACAGACAGCGACTTCCAGGACGAATACAAGACCTTGCTGCAGACCGTCATTACGGAGGATACGGAGCAGACGCGATGTGGTCTCACCAGGTACGTGTAGCAGACGCGATGTGGTCTCACCAGGTACGTGTAGCAGACGCGA
>JAUTBZ010129560.1:0-14407 GCA_032361785.1 Lepetodrilus galriftensis
TGCTAATAACGTTCTAAAAAATGCTAAACTAGCCATTAGAAGAAACATGTCCTGGCACTGGAGATGTCCTTTAAAAGATTGTCAGCCTTTGAAACCAAAAGATCCCCAACTTTGAATCCATGCTGGAAGGCCTGTGAAAGAATTCTTCTTTTCCTATTCAGTCAAATAATTCAGTTTTGATGTCTGCCATAATCAGGTTTGGTTTGTCAGTACCAACTACCATCTGTTGCTTACAGGTTTACTGCAACACTATGAGGTGTACCGTACATGTCTTTGTTAGGTCAAGAAGCTCTGGTCATCATATCTGTGGCAGAGTCTGTTATAATATAAATGGGTATTTTATCACAACTGTAACTGCAACCAGGAAACAAATAAAAAGCTCAAATTAACAATTTCAAAAAGTTAATAAAACTTTTTACTGTTAAAATACTACACACAACTATTAAAGCACTATGTCTCCAAAATAGACACGGTAACACTGGCCGACTTTAATAGGAATATCAACTAGATTTACACCCTGCAAGCAAGCAAGCAGCCACGGATTTACGTGGCTCTCACACCAGCGCGGACTGCCAGCACAGATTATCCTTAATCCACGTGGAATCCTCCCGAGAGAGAATGCCGAGGGATAGTGTACTCACGTACCCTCTGTGCTTTAATCCCCTGCACATGATTCCCCCGGTAGAAGTCTCTCTCCTGGGGTTGTAGATTAATCTTGCCATGCCTGTGTCCTGGTATTACTCTTGCATCTGCCTTATCTCTCCCCTCTCCCACCCTCTCCTCCCTCTCTCTCCCCACACCCCCCACACCCTCTCTTTCTCTATCTCTCTCCTCTCCCAGTCTCCATCTAATCTGCTCCAGATTTAATTTTCACCAGCTATCCCAGTGCAAAGTAGCTGTGGGTCCCTAATCCTCTCATCTGTCTTATTTTCACCCCCATTTTCTTGACAAAGAAGATTAATTTGATCCAGGGGTGCTTTTGCGACTCAAGGCTAATCGCAGACCCTGTACTTTCTCTGGAAACTTTCACATAGGTGCACACCGGTCGTAGAAATGTCTTGATTGAGCCATCTATGTTTTCTGGACAATTTCCCTTATGAATGGAGCCAAGCCATCTTCGTGGCATCATACAGGAAGAGACTTCTTCTTCTTCAGATTTCTCTATTTCGTCATTGTAGTTGATCTCGTAGATTTAAGTTTCTTTCTACACTTAGGTTTGTATAACATCTTCCTTATTTTTTCATATCAGAAAATTGATATACCATAATTCTCCTCATAATTTGAAGCCTCTAATAATTCGAACCCCTAAATTAATTTGGGAAAGTAATTTTACTGAACTTGGTCGTCCGTAAATATATGAACACTGATGATTTCAATTATTATATTCTTTTTCTAATAATTCGAGCTGCTAAGAACTTCATTATTTATACCAGAGAATTCTCAGGAGAACTACAGTAGCATCTATTGGACAAATTTCAATTTAATATTACCGTCATGCGACCCTTGTTAAATAATTACTATTTATCCTGGCTTTAGATTAAATGACAAGTAATGTTCCGCCTATTGTCTTAGATGATAATGTTGTAAAGTAATGACGATTTAGGCGATGTAGACCAGTGGCTATAGAGCTGAACAAATGTCATTAGACTGCATGTACATTGCGGCGTCAATCACACTAGCAAACAGCTATGTACACGGCGCGTCAATAACTTTGTTATATGCTAGTGACAGCCCGCAGGGGAAATAGACGTATTTATTACAAGCCAACGTGTGATGTCACCGTAGTGCCTATTACTAACTAGTTTAATCAATCCATAACAAGATGCACTTAACAATAGCAACTTATATTGAAGCGATATAGTTTTAGGTTTGAGTTTGAATTTGGAAATTTGATCAGCTTTAATTTCAAGATTAATTTGATCGTATCAACATTGACTTTTAAAGGTGGCAGCTTACGGCAGAAGGGTGAAACATGCAATAGCTTTAGGGCTGAGGGTTGCAGTAAACCTGCCACTTCAGCACCAGCTGATACCCACAAACCAAATATGATAAGTGCACTTCCCCAATACAGTCCATTCTAGCATGATCGCGGAGCAAATGTAAATTGTTCACGAGCATTGATGACAGATCCACTGTACGAGTTGGAAATGGGGAAGTTTGGTGGGTTCCCACATCTGATGGTTTTACTTTCTGCACAAGACTAGTGGTCATTTACTACTGAATTCATTAAACGAGTTGGTAAAACTGATATTGTGCGAGGCTTTATATTGCATACATACAGACATACATGTATATAATATACATATGGTAATCACGCACACCTCAATTGAGGTATACCTATATATTTTTCTGTTATGATTATTACTAATACTTTTTTAAGGAAGGTCCCTTTTACAAGAATCAGCTTGACCATCTTGAAAAGTTTGAGCAATATATTTTTTAATTACAATGTTGAATTTTCATTACAATTAAAGGCATAATATCACAGATATTTATGGTTGTTTTAGACTACATTCACTTGACATACATAAAATCATATTTGTACTTCTAAAAAGCTTTCCACCGCTGTGTGTTTGACAAATCAAATACGGCCAACGGCTTCTTATTACATGATGCAAGGGGACATAACTCTAATGTTTGATCGCTCATCCTTCTTAGACCAGTGATGCATCACAGAGAGCCATCACATCCTGGCTACCTGGAAATCTACACTCACGTATTTCTACCTCTGAGTCAATTCAGGAACTACTGTATCCAATTTAATGTATTTTTTAATTTTTAAATTGCAGGTGCACTTTCAAGATTCTGTCACTTCTGTCATAGCTAATCAGTTTAGTGCCGGAGAAAACCTGCAACATCCATAGCACTGAATGTTGCAGTGAACCTGTGAGCACCAGATGGTACTTACTAATAAATTTGAATGTAATTGTTGCAACTGCCATTAACGTCCAAGATTAATCGTTTTAAATTTAGTTATATGTGTCACTATTGTCCAAGACTATGGGCAATCATTATTAACATAATTTTCGTAAGTGTCATTTAGGTACGTATATGTTCAAGACAGCAATTGATATACACTTGATTTTCATAAGTACTGGTATGACCGTTGTCGAGGACTATCTCCAATCGTCGAACACTTGATCTATTTAATTATGCATGAAATCTCAGTATTATACTAAGCTCTCTGTATCGGGTAGTAATTTGTCAGATTTTCGGTCCACGTTTGGAAACTCGGTCATCGTCTCTGCCTCGCCAATAGCAGTGTACAGATTACCTTTTGTATCTCTAAGAATGCTCTAGAACCCAAGGAACATATCTACACATACCTGACTTAACCCAACAGCTGAGAGCCAGTCATTGTTCTGTCTGCTTATAGTTATAGGCATTAGGGTTAATGACGTGTAAGCGTATTATTGTAAAGACCACTCATCTCTCCAACGGCCTTTACGACCAATCATCTTCAAGTAGAGTTCTCTGTCAAACGACAGTTTTCGTTCCATATAATTTTTTGCGGGTGCAGCAACAGGTTTGTTTTGCAATGCCAGTTCAGGCTGCAACCAGTTTACAGTTTAATTCAAGCCTGTATAATGGCATTCTGGTACCCCTTGGGCAAGAAAATTGCCAAGATGCTTCTCAGATATATCATCCTTGGTTCATCTCGGGTCACAGGTCAATATCTTACTGTACGACAGTTACTGTAGGCTCTTCTCCCCCTATAAACAGATTACAGCGATACGGCTGAATCAGCGGGGGGAAAGCGGTTTAGTTTGTTCGACCGAAAGACTTGTCTACTCCAAGATGGCCGATGACAATGAGGATTTCCTCGTGATGGGCTTAGGGGGAGATAATCCTGTATTGTCCTGCTGAGCTGATTGAAGATTAGGACCAGATCCAATCCCGAGTCACTTCATGGGGCCTGTCCTCAAATGCCCTCTCAACACATTGATTCCGGTAGTTTCTGTATGTATAGCTGCTATGTCTGCCCGGACAGGGGGAACCATTTATTTCTGCCCATCGCATTGAGTACATTTTTATTATCTTTCTCGCTAATATGTTCATATTGTCATGCTTGTGTAGTAGATTCCATTTGCATGTAGAACAGAGGTGGTGTTTCTAGAGGTGGTGATTGCCTAATTATTATTTTTTTCTAAAAAAAATATATTTAAATTAATTATGTTTTTTTATGACATTAAAACCACAAAACATTAGGAGATACCTATTAACTTGGATACATTTTCCCCCCTGTTTTACTTTATTCAGAGCATTAAAAAAGATCTTGTACATATTTTAATGCATTTAGCTTCACTAAGATAGTAATTTGTTAATTGAAAATTCTGAGTTGTATTTTAGTTAGAAATCGGGGTTAGGCCCCGGGATTACAAAACCTTTTGAGTACAATTTATTCTGTAGTTCAACTTTTATATGGGGATTTGGGAACAAAACTTTAAGCTTGAGCATGTAATCATACTGAAAATGCTTCGTAATCTCAGTGCCAGGTCTACGCAGTCCAAGTGCATTGAAGGGTTCATGATGTCACGAAGTACGGTACATGTTTCATATTATATATCCAGTTATGGATTAGTTCACGTTAATATTAAATTCGTAACAATTTAGAATTTGAGTAAACTACGTATTGTATTGTTCTTATCAATATATTGATCACCCATTCTAACTCACCGATAGTTTGAACATTGGATCCAAAATGTTAATTAGCATCTTTGTCCATTTACTTTGATTAGCATTACCCAGATTTTTATACATCACAGCTATTATTGCAAACCAATATCGGATATCATTATGTCAATCAAAAATCCGGCCACGGTTTCTTTTTCTTTTTAAGAGAATACAAAATGAAACTATTTAATACGACTTCCCCATTATGATAGCTTTTCAGTACACAGATTTTCATCCATAATCGAAGTGGCGCTCGTTGCTGGTCGGCGACAGCTTGCTCCTCCACCGTCCCCCATACATTAATGCAAGGTGTTCTTCCTTAGAAATATTATATCTATATATCAGATTATAATGTAATAAAGATTGTCCAAATTAGCCAGGCTGAAAGACCGATACAACCTGTAGTCAGGGAGGCAAGCTGTGCCGCTTGTGTCAGGTGGATTATTCTGCATTGACCTCGTTGACAACGGACACTGATCAATGTGCAGTCGAATTTTTAACTTAATGCTGCTCAAAGAGGGTTATTGTTACTGCCTTGAAAAGAAGCTTTCTCAAGCCAATTGGAATCGCAAGCCGGTGCCTACTACCAGATTTCTCTTCCTCCTCGCAAACACACCTTCTTCTTCAATCCAATCGCACAAAGTTTGACATTAAAAACTTAGGATCTCTGTGGTGTCAGTGATGCAACAACACTCGACAAGACGTCAGTTGTAAATTAGGTATAAAGGAAAGTTTGTGAACTCTGCTGACAGAGAGACACAGAGAGAACTCTGCTGACAGAGATACACAGAGAGAACTCATGCTGACTGTTTGCAATTGAAGATGGACTTCACGATGTACAACTACGACAAATTGTACTATGCCATGAAGCTGCATCATCAATGTTATCTGCCTAATGACTCCACCACAGGTATTTTACTTGTATACTTTTACAGATGATATATACGACCATTTCATTGATTGTATGTTTATATACAAATCCTGTAAAATCATATCTTGGTATGTCGAGGGGCTATTTTATTTATTTCATTATTTTGTGATCTTTTATTTGTATTGTATTTTTTTTTTTAAATAATATGTTTTACCTTTGCACTGTTGTGCATGTTGTTGTCAAACATGTATCTGTCAATTAACAAGTGATTTTGAGCTGTAATGTGATTCATAGGATCAAATTAGAATGACAAACTTGGGATTACAGTTCATTTGCAGATGGTAGTGATAAACTCCGGAAGTTTAATTTTTATTCCACTTTTACATATTATATTAATTTATTGATATTGATGTTATTGTTATTTTTGTTTTAATAACTGGGATTTAGGTCTTCTTTCAAGATGTTTTAACTTATATCACAGCTTGTCAGTGAGCAGGAAGAATCCCGAAACATCTTTCTTAAATCATTTCTTGAATTATTAGTTTATTTCATTTTTGATTTTGTTAATTGATATTGAATTGTCAATTTTAGGCTTACTTATTACATAGGTTACATCTGTGGTAATAAATAGGATATTACATGATGTTTTATTTGATATATTAACTTTAGGTCCCTTGTGAACTATTGTACTCGGAAGATAAAGTTGATATTACATAGAACATTGCATAATGTTATCTATTTATTGAATTTGTGTGGATTAGGCTATATCATTTATGCGCTATACTATGTATATACATCATATTATTATTATTATTATTATTATTATTTTTAGTCTTTGCTGAAAATAACCAGAGCTATCATTTAGAGGTTTGTGATCAATCTGAATACTAGTAGTTAAAATAGATCAACATAATAGTCCATCTATTGACCATATAAAATAATATATTAATTTAAATTAAATGTATTATTTTAGCTATTGATACCGGTAATTGAAGATTAAAATAGAAAGACATAGATGCATGATTACTCAATTAATTGTCTACAAATCTTTGTGAAAAATAAAAAATTAGGGAAAGAAAGTACCATTTGCCTCGTTAAATTCTTTTCATTCATTTTGTAATGAAGGTGTTCTATAATAGTAAATTCTTCAATTTGTCCTCAAGTTCAAGAATGTGAATTTAAATGTTAAACTTAGTCCAGTAATACAGCCACATGTCTGCAGTTCCACAGTGGTCCATGCAGACCCTTTAAACTTAAGTCTCTAGTGATCTTTATCATCACGAATGTTTTGGACAAATATACTTGGAAAGGGAACGTGCAACTCTTTCATTTGTCTTTGATTTAGGCTGATACACATGCAAGAATTCACATGGGGAAAGTGTCCCTGAATTTTCTTACTATATTCCAAAAAGAATGCTAGGCTTTTCAGCCTGGGACATGAGAGATTGCGACAACGGTGAACCTATCCGTCTTTGATAGATACACTAATCTCCAACAACCGTGGTGTATCTAAAATAAATATTTGTTTTGCAATGGTTTTAGAAGGTTTTTGAAGCTGGTGAAATGAGAAATAGATCCCCTGAATTAAGGTGGATAAGTCCCTGCAAATTTGGAAGCTTCCGCGGATAAAATGTAATAATTGTGGAATTAGCGGAGGGCTTTGTCGTACGCCTCATTACTAGCAGACTTAGCCAGGATTACCCTCGCTATTTCAAATATCAACGATAACCGACACTGATTCAAATCCCATTACCTTACAAAGGGTCTACTGGTGATTTTCTATCCTAGACTTCTTTAAAGTCCAACTGCGCTTTTTACTCTATTTTTTAAATATATTTTTTTTATCTACTTTTTTTTTTACATGCTTTTCAGGAAGGAAATTTCTTTCATCCAATCAATTTCTTATGAAGTAAGGTGTTTTTTTCCCTCCAAATCCTCAATGCTATCCATTTCTCTTTATGACCTGGGAAGTAAATCTGGGATTAGTGTACCAAATCTAATAGCTAGAACTGACGTATTCATCAGTATACCAAACTATATGATTTCAAAGAAACTGACCTGATATTTATATTTGGGTGGGTTTGGTATAATTTCTTGATGATGGTAGATGGTATGTAATATATAGACATCCACACCTGGTTTTCAGCATGAATGTACGAATTAACTGTCCATAATATCAAGCACACTCTTTCATTGACATTTTAGACATTATAAAATATTTGTGTATATGTATGTCACAGTCACAGTCATATATATATATAGTCATTTCGGATATATTTTAAATAATTAGGTTCTTTTTATATACAAATGTTGTAATAAATAAAGTTCAGTTATGATTCAAAATATCCTTAGTTCAATTACATCTTTCTGAAGATTTGAACTGATCATCAATCGGTTAAAATAAAAGCTAAATTGCCCTCAAACTTGGATCAATTAACAAAATTATTTCCTTATTTGAGGAAGTTTTCCCACAATTGCTAATATCGAGGGAGTTGCTTACCTAGGTGTGGACACTCGGACATTAAAGAGACGAGTACAAGATTAAGGTATCCCGCATTCATTAACACTACACTAACACTACACTAAGTTTGCACCGGCTTTGATCTGGAGGTCAACTAAGCCTTGTGTTTACTGTCATTGTAGTGCTCTACGTGACGGAAGCGTGCCCATTGCAGAGACAAAAAAACAAACGTCCTTTATTGTGGTTTTATCCTGGTATAATTGAATGGTAAACTTAACATTCAATTTTATTAAGTTGCTGTGCTGCAAGAATCTGGGGCTGTACTTAATAAGGACACATGGCCTGGAGTATCTTCTACCATTGGTCCATACAAGGAAGGTTATTCTGTAAGGGGTCATATGGTAAAGTTCATTTTGGGTCGTATATATACTATCGACATTTAATGACATAAATATTAGAACTGTGTATTACTATTGACAGATATCAGTGGGTAGCCTGGATGCAATGTACGAACATGTGTATATGGCTTCCAAATACAAACACTTGGATTACATACCCAAGAACCATGGTTTGTAACATGCTTCTAAATATTTCAATTCTTTGAGACAGTTTTATGCTTGGAACATTTACCTAACAATTTGATAGTTTGTACTTTTTGATGTTTTAACTATTTTATGAGTCAATATTACTCTGAGTTTCTGAGTTCATCATCTGATTGGGATGTTGGTAAATGTTGCTCTTCTGACTGGCATTATTGCTACAATAATGAAGGCACTCGCTGACTGGTAACCATTGATAAAGTAAGGCACTCGCTGACTGGTAACCATTGATACAGTAAGGCGCTCGCTGACTGATAATTGTAAGGAAAAGGCACATGTGGTACTAAGCATATTATAGGTAAGGTATTAATATTAGGGATACCAGGACACCATTGCTCAGAACTATGGGTGACCATCGAGGCCAATTCTACTATTGCAATAGTATTGCGATAGTTGAAAACACTTGCGATATTATTGCAATAGTTTTGCTACTATTGCGATAGTTTGTCTTTAAAAATAAGTCTTTTGAAGATGGTTAATTATTTGTAATATAGTGGCTAATGTACATATAAATGATATTTAGTGAATAAAATGCAAGACAATAGTGCATTGTTATCATTTGGTTTAATCTAAAATCAAAATCTTGTTAAACAAAGAAATGATATGGAACTTCTAAACCTGTAAACACTATCTTTAAATATTCTCCCATAAATAGATTGACATTTATCTTCTCGCAACAATCTACTTAGATTTCCTGTGGTCCCATTAAAACTTTTCTGTATTTTACCTTAAGAATTCATTTTATCCATAATAAAAATATTTATTTAATAGATAAATAAATATGCCAAAATATTAAAAATAAAAAACCTGTCAATAATGGTGTTTATGCATTTCCCTAATGGAAATATGAATGAATAAGTTGTGCTTTAACCCTTTCCATGCTGAAGGCAAGCGGAGATGCCTGAAAGAGCAGTGGCTGCACCTAATCAAGCAGGGAGAGGGTTAAGTCGCAGCAGGAATATTTCACCCATATGAGAGAAGGCGCATGTCCAGATGACGTAATCATGCATTGAGATATTAGTTTTAGAGGTTACATTATGACACGTACCCCGACATTATGACATACATAGTACATGATACACTATTGATGCATATACCACAACGGCCACTACACATGCAGCATGCATGACAAACACATGATATGTACAAATATTACCTTCAGCAACTGAGGAGGAGAAAATAATACAAATGTGTCAAGTAAGGAATATGTGCATGAAAAAATCCTCGGACGGTTTCATGGTTGAAGAATTTGACGAGATGTGTAACAAATTAATTTATTAAGTATTTTCTAAACATGGCCTGATGAGAGTAAGTAAATGATTATGGATAACGTCACCACGGGAATCTTTCAACCATTTGCGACGAAACTGATGAGAGAGAATAAATCGCTTTACTATGGGAAATGCAGGTGAGTTGTTTCTTTAAATATTGAAATATTTGAAACAACGCCAATATCATAAGTGCTGTTTTTTCCAATTTTTTCTTCCACAGAACATTCTTTTAGTAAATCATGGGTCAATTCCTCGAGTAAATTCATGAAATAATGTTTCTCATGCATGGCAACAGACAATTGAGATTTAAGTGGAAAATAAGCCTGTCTGGTGTCCGTAATCCAAACAAATCAACCCTGGACAAAATTGTCCTGTCTAAAATCGACAATTTCCTGGATATTAGCCAATGCTCTCAGTTTAAATCTTTTGGACCAATGCGGGGAAAATTAGATTATTATCTCCCCTGAGGTCATTCTCAATGTTAATGGAGTTCAAATCTGTAATTTACAGAGGGTCACACAAATACCTTTGGGTGTGTTTGCGAAGGTGACACTAGCATCGGATTGAGCATGCGCAGTTGATGTAACTCTAATTTTTTGCCTTGGCCGGCAAGGTGTGCTTGGGTGGCAGGAGCCGTTTGAGTTACTTCCGGCGGCTAGACGTTGTCGGATAAATTCATGACTTCACCACACACTCCGACAAAGATCTGCAGCATTCTATTTAGAAATCCTCGTGCTCTGAAGCCCTTATTTATGCGCGCGCAAAGCGGAGTACGCCGGCAGAGTAATCGAGCAGCTCTGTTCTTGTCGACCCGACGCTAGTGTCGCCTTCTCAAACGCACCCTTTAAGATTGCAGATTTTCAAATGACTCCCAGACCCCCTTTACATTCGAACACCGAGATAATTCATTGCGGGAAGGTGAAAAACGTGGATGCTGATATTTCCTGCACATATTGGTTGCCATGGTTACAAAAATAAACAAAACAAAGTGTATGTGCCTGCACACAGTCAGAGGTTTACACTAATTTTAGCTCAGCTCCAAAACCAAAAAAAAATAAAAAATAAATAACTGAAAACATTCTAGGACTAATTCCACAAAATGATCGTAGTGCTACGAGGGTCTTATCTGGCTGCAACAAAATCGTAAGTTAGGACTCCTAGGGCTACGATCATTCAGTGGAACAGAGTCTAGGACTAGGACCACAGTCCAAACTGAGGAACAAGGCCGTCCTGAGCGAAATGGTGTAGGTACGGGCATAGCAACAGACTTGTGATTTCGGTGGGAAAAAAGCCGGGATCTGGCGACAAGCCACATCCACGGCAAATATATCGATTTCCGTGTAAAATTGCCATGCCTGACTGTAACCATAATTAAAATAGTAACAACTGTGTAGGACAAAGGCAACTACGGGAGTTACGGACACCTTGGAGTGACGCCGTTTCGTACGGGAGGGCCCAGATCAGGAGGAGACAACTCACCTCAGAGGTGGGGAGCGACTTGAGAGTGTGGAGGCGTTGAGAGGTGCGGGCCTGCATGCTGCTCAGTGTGGACACCGACTCTGCGTTCTCCCTGCGTAGCTTCTCAAAGTCGTCCACCTTCCCGATGGCGAACAGTCGCCGGATGTCAGAGTCCACGCAGACCGTAGGGAAGTCTGGAACGGAAATAACACAGTCCAGGATTAAATCAGATGTCTACCTGTAATTTTATGCACTATAGAAAATTAAATCAAATAAAAATGTTGAGGATAAATGTCAGGTTGACAGTAATAAAACCAAGGGAAGTAACTCTGGTGAATTAAGAAAGAGCGACTGTAAATATGACAGAAACCTTCCATGGCCTTCTTCGTGCAACTCCTAGAGGAGGTAGAGCAATGCTTTATATCGCGCGAAGTCACGAAAGAAAGGCTCGAGTGACGTCACGACCACGCTCTCGCATGGCCGAAGAAAACATGAGCGTTTCTTGAGCACAACATGGCTGTCTGTGGACTGTAAGGTAAATGTGCTCAACACAAACTTTGGGTGCGATATATTGCTAGACATGCGCAATGACACTTCCGTGCTAAACTTGAGTAACCGCGCGAAGTAGGCCCATGTTATTTTTCAGAGCAAAGCTTATGTTATTGTGGAATTTAATGTCTCAAAATGTTAGAAAAATATCTCTGTGGTGTTAGTTTGTGAGGATTATCTCCCTTTGATAGACAGGGATACATCAGATTTTAAACAGCATCAATCATATCAACTCATTATAAACCTTTCATGATTTTCTGTGGTTCCGTGTCGACCCAATACTTGATGTTCTCAACAGACGCCAGGTGGCGTCGCTTAAAGGTCGGGGCAAGGTCACTGGGGAGCGACATCATGCTCGTGGCCAGAGACATGACGTCCGGCTGAACAGGCAGCGACGTCGACATCGGGGCGTCTCTGTCTGGACTGGACTTCTGCTCGTCCATCGTGGTGGTCGGCGTCACACTGACGTCGCTGTGACACTCTGTCAAGTGGTTAGACACCCAGGTTAGAATACTTCACACGTGTTAGATAGAAATGTGTTTAAAGAAATCCCATATATTAACCTCAACCAGTGACTAGAAGAGTTAGAAGAGTAAAATAAATAAAAAATTAACATTGGCAAAACATTGTTAAAATTATTCACTCTTGATCGGGAAAGTATCGATATTAATTTGGACAATCAGAAGCTTCCGAAATATTTCTGCGGATTGTTGACTGACCTGGATCATCATGAAACCCGGCACCTCGTGTCATTGCGTGGTACTTGTACTCCTTCTCCGAGCTGAACTTGTGGAGGTACGTGGTCCTAGAGTTGTCTTTCCCTTCCATCCGCCCGGTCTGCACGCTGCTGGGACGACCGTCGGGGGCATCAGTGCCTGAGTGGACAGACAGCAGTTTTATTAGAGAACAAACATCAAATATACTTCAGCAAGTAAATAATGATTATAAAAAAAAATACTTAAATTCAACATAAAAAGGTACATATTGTGAGATTAATCTCACAAAATAATGTAATGTAATATGCAGGAATTCTTTTGCTTGAAGAACATCATGGGAAAACTACTAAAGGTCTCTAGGTAGCTTCAAATATTCATAAAAACAATGTTATTACAAATATAAATGTCCAGGGACTTGTGTGACTGACAAAAGAAATTTTTTAAATGTTGTATCATTAATAAAAAATATATTTTTTAATTCTGGGTAGGGCAGACAAAATAAGAAACTGAAGTTTTTTGTTTGTCAATCCATGCAGTATTTAACGAGACTATCCACGAAATAGGGGTGTCAATACATTTCATGCCAAACTATAGTAGAAATTCTTATAATTTGTTATTTGTATCACTGCTCGGGGTAGTAAGTTTTAAAGTTTGTTTCTATCTCTACACTCACTGTGTGAGCAGGTAGAACTGTGACATGGTTGTTGTTGTTGTTGCTGCTGTTGCTGTAGTTGTTTCTGGAGGATCTCCTCCAGCTTGGTGCGGAGCGTGTCATTGGCGTTGATGCTCCGCTCCAGTTGTACTCGCAGTCTCCGGACCTCAGTCAGTAGTTCCCGGATACACGACTTCTCGTCATTCTCTGCAGGGAGGGAAATCGAGATTTTTTTTTAACGATTGCAACCTCAAGCTCAGGCATTGAGATTACGAACAAATTCATGACTCTCTCCTTTTATACTGAACATCAAAATGCTACCAGGGGAGTACAGTAATTATCGAAATATGTTGAACAGGAGAAAATAATTAAATTTATAGCTGTTCGATTTAATATAAAAATACAAAAACATTATCTGGGTTCATGTAATTAGGGACAACCAAATTAAAGTACAAAGTATGGTTGTAAATGGAATGGAAAATAAATGAAGGATTAAAAAACGTTTATATATTTTTTTTAATTGTGAAGTAATAATGATTGTTTGAATAATTAGAAAATTACGATTAAATTAAAATGGTTGTGTTTGTATATTTTTAGAATTAGATTTTATTTTTGGTGGTTAATTTAGGTGTTCAAATTATTAGAGTTTGAATTATTAGGGTAATTATGGTAGTAATAAATATGGGCTAATTACCTTGCTGGTCTCCTTGTAGTTTCTCGTAGATGCTCAGCTCAAGACTGAGGGTCTTGTTCAGCTCAGACTTTTCATTTTCTCTCTCCCGAAGGTCACCAAGCTCTAGGTGCAGCCTGGAAGGTCAAGGTCACAAAATATGTTCAATCCAACAATAGCAATTATGGAATGACAATGTGGCTTAATAATGCCCATATAGCCGTCTTCACAATCAGGATTGTCCGCCTGTCTGGGACGGGTATTATTCACAGACGGACAAAGTGAAATATCGCAGATTAACAAGCCACAGGGCACTGGGACAAGTGATCAAAAGGTTAATGTGGAGCCCTGGCACAACCCTGTTTATACTTGGTTGGTTGATTTGGGGTTTAAAGTCACTTTCTAGAACCTTTCACTAATATCATGACTTGCATGCATATGTACTGTTTGACTAGTCTGGATTTCCACCAGTTTTTATAGTGCTAG